>LUCH01009512.1:3205-16315 GCA_013368495.1 Paragonimus heterotremus | reverse complement strand
GTTTGTTTCCGGACCGTGGGGTTCCATATGTATATGGACAAGGACATGGTGTAGAACGGAATCTCGTTCGGTATCTGAGTTGTGTTAATATACGTTTTTTCGTTGCCTCGTGACTTTTCCCTTTTTGTGTGAAGTGGACCCCATTGTGCTTCGATTACGTACGTTGAACATCGTGTGTTTTGTCATTCGTGACTGACTCGTTGGAATACTACATGGCGAAGAATTAGCATCAAAAGAGTGAACGTTCAACTCATGTACCTCAGGCGAATCATCCAAAGGAAGTGCGCTCCACCACAGGAAGCTTAAAGCCCACCCGTCAAGTTCCGGAACTCAAACCTGCAAAAAACGTTTCCTCAATATCTGTCATGATGGCTATCGCATGCTTACGAAAATGGACGAGCACTCCAAAAAGATAATTGGTTAAATCAGGCCCTTACAATAGAACGGTGTTAAGAGACGCTGCTTGATACGCGGCAGCGCAATCAAACACTATTCGCACCCTGTCCGGCCTATTCGGGTTAAGTACTGGATGATGTGGTAGGTACCACCGTCTGGCATGATTAGCGGTTTGGGGGGAAACTTTTCTTATATAGCCCTTTCTAATGTAGCGAGATATAACGACTGCATACTTCCAATCTATTGTGGTATCACCAAATAGCCTTCGCTCAAGTGACTGCAGACGCCGCTCACACATCGTACGATTGTTAGGTTGTTTGTTCATCTCTGTCCGCGATTGAAAACCTATTTCTTAGTGACCATCCGAAAAGGAGAGAGAAGCTTACGCCTTGACAGGGTCTCGTTATCCTCGATTGATAGGGCTCTTTGCTCTGAGACTCCCTGCTCAACAAATTCCAGTTCAACTATCCTTTGAACTCTATCTTCCAAGGATACCAATCGAACACCTACGTGATTTACACATTTGGGCATTCCAAGTGCAGCTCCAGTTGCACCCCTGAGATTCCACCCAGAAATGTTCTAACAGCGTGCGGTTCCTTTCTAGTTCCTATTCTTTGTTCCAATATCCAATGTGCCTCGGGAATATCACACCCAATAAGAAACACCACATCTTTGTTTAGGATACTAGCGAAGTCAATTCCTGCCAGGTGAGTCCACTGTTGCAGCCACACCGGAGATGTCTTCTCGACCTGCACAACCGGTAACTTATCAACAGTATAAGCTGACTCTACAGACACGTCATCATGCAGCAGAGTGTTGTGACGCCCACCACAGCCAGACCTTAGACACTTAACATGGGCTTTACATAACTTGGCCATGTGGTTGGCGTTTAAATAAATAAAACACCTTCTGCTGAGTCTGGCAGTACTTCGACGTTGCTCTCACGACTGAGCCATGAAACGCATACAGTCAGTAAGGTTGAGGCCGCTCCTACACAGAAAACAACGGGCGGCCTAGTTGTTTAAGCTGATGGCTGTCACGTTAGCGCGGCATCCGGACCTCTGTAGGTCAGTAGCATCCAAAGTGCTAGGAGTAGTGGGCTTCGGATCAGACAACCTAACTAGTTAGTCATATTCACCATTAGTTACGTATATTCATTTTTCAATGAAGATTAACCAATCGATGAATGTGGGCTGTCTTCTAGAAGTCACTGTGCCGCCAACCATGTCAGCCCATCTTTCCTGTAGGCCTCTGGGCAATCGTTCAATCAACCGAATCAAATTGATAGATGCATTCAACTCTCCCAACCTGCCCAATTGGGCCAACACGATACTAGATGCTCGCAATTGGGTGGCTAAGCTCCTGAGGCCAGAAATACCTGACTTAGGACAACCAAATAGTTCATGGGCTATAGATTGAACGATCTGATGTGGACGACCAAACTGACCAGTGTGTATGTCTATAGTCTCTTTATATCCTGTTGACCTATGTAAAAGCACACAATGCTCTATGAATTCTTTCGCTCTACCACGGCAATAATAAACCAAATTTGAAAGCCTCTGGTTGTTTTTACTCAATCTGTTTGCTACATTGTTTTCGAAATTTCTAATAAACCCATGAAAGCGTCTTGACGATCCATCGAATGGTTCGACCTCAAGCATAGGCAGACCTGCACCCAGAGTACGTGACTTCGACGACTCTTCCAACGTCCTGACAACGTTACTCACCTGAACGGACTGGACGGGTGACTGGAATGTTGTTACCTCGCCGCGTTCCTTTGATTTTGTTACGAACAGCTTCTCGTTCGGGGTGTATGTGGGCATCCAGGAGTCTCCGCTGTAGCTCGAGCCTTCTTCTACGCAGTCTATACTCTTCTGCGGCAAGTTACAATTCTTCTTGCTTCAGCTGCGTTTCGAGGACCGACAAAGTGGAAAATTCTGGTGAGACACAAGTTTTGTGAATCCCTTCCCCATCTTCTAATAGCTCTTCTACTGGGCCAGATTCCCTCACAACCTTCAGAGCCCCAGTCACACCGTGAGTATAAGAAGCAGCACAAATATCACCAAACCTAGCCCGACCCTTAGAAATATAAGAACAAGGTAGATTGTAGGGACTAAAAATGGCTTGATCATCACGGGGTGACTGACTGTTCACTAGTCCAAAAGTTGAGATGGGGGTACCATAGGGGGCAACAGAAGTTCCATCAGTAGCCGCATCCTCGACAGATGAGGATCCGTTCGAAATATTTCCATTCCTTGAGGAATTCCCGAAACCACAGCGCGAAGGGCCAGCCATGTAAGTAACGCCTTCAGATACGATAGGTTCTTCAGGTTGGCTTCTTTTGGGTTTTCGTCGACCGTGCATTATGTACTCAGTGGATACACGCGATTGAATACCTCAGAAAATCCGAGTGCAGTAATGCTTTGAAATAGTGCAAATCAAGTACTGTTGAATCGCTCCTGGCGATTAAGGATATTTCACTCAGTAATGCGTATTCGACAATCACAATAACGCCTATTCAGACGGTCGGGTTAACGGGACCATCTTCTAAGTCCAAAAAACGTCAGAGATAACGATCGAAAAGATTGGAATTTATACGGTACTGGTCAATGAAATTACAATAAAGGTACTGTCTCGCCTCGAATGTTAATCAACCGGGCACACACATTATCCAGCAAAGGAGTTCAAAATGGGACAACCAAACATGTGTTCACAAACAGCCACCGGTCAATGGGAAATGACCCCATTGAAATAATCGGGTAAAGATGAAGATGAGGACGTTCCAACAACACCATGGAGGAAGTTTTAACAGGTAGACAATGATAGTTGTAAGAAGGAAAAAGTTAAATATTTTATGTGCAGTTATGGTACAGAATTCATTATGATCATTTACTGCACACAGCAAAAAAATAAAGGCAGCTTAAGTATAGGCCTTCTACAATCGTCGTTCTGCGTCATACCAGACAAAAGACGACAAACACACCAGACGAAGTTCAGCGAATTCCGAAACCTTCGCATTCCTTCACTGCTAAGCGCAGCATTTCACACAAATCGCTCGGCTTATTTTCCATTAGATGAAGTCGTTTGTTGCGCATTTTGCTACTGGCACAGTTAACAACAAATGCATGGGCCTAAGAGTCCTCAACCACTAAATGCAGGTGTTCCCTCTCCAGTTTACCATTAAAAACCGCGGCCAAATGGATGCACGGAAAATTTGCATTTACAGTGTTGCACGCCAAAGGCCTATAAGACTTGCCACAGCATCTTTAGATTTATCATTCTAGTGTGAACGAGGGACTGTTCGCGTGTGCTGAGCCGATGGACTTGGCGTTCCGAGTTTATAGTGGTTAATCACTTTGTTGTGCATTTAGTAATCTCAGTGAAAGGCTTCTCGTCCATACTTAGGAGGTTGTTCACTCAGATGTCTCCTCGTATGAGCCTTTTAATTATCGGTTTTATCCATGACTCACGGTAGACTGCGCGTGCGGGGTAGAAAAGACCGTTCTCCTTCTGTTTACGCTCATATATTAGCTGCAACCAACCATTTTACAAGTTACATCACGACGATATTCACTAGAGCCGTTTCAAATGAGACATTCACAAAATCTCCCCCGGAACAACGCACCATTGTTCGCCGCGCCTTCCATAACCATCGCTAACGGGTTTAAGTTGCAAGTTTTTCTGCACTTTTTCGCAGTTGGAAGACACACGTAAGTAACAGTAATCCCTTGTGCAAGAGACGGAATGTCCACGTGTTGAAATGGATAGTACGGAAGTCAGTCACAGAACTGGTTAGTTGGGAGCCGTATTCACAACCACCCAATTGAGCACACGAATTCGTAAGGAGATTTTATTCAGCAACACATGCAAAACGGAAGCACGACAACATGATGGTAAAAGAGATTTGTACAAAACGACAAGACAAGCGTCTTCCAATTAATCATTGTTCTGTTCCGTTGCTGCTTCCTGTGCTCGGTCCAGGTACGTGGCCACCGCGAAACCTGGAACGGAGAGGAAAAAAGGCGCAATTTGTTAGGCGCGCAGTTTGGTTGACGTCGTTGCTGTCACACTCCCTGGGGTCTAATCGACCACTGAGGAGTACCTTGGCTGAACCACCTACGAATTAGTCTGAGGGGACTCACCCTAGCCTTGACAATTTCAGATTAAGCCACCTATCACGTACATTGATCATGACTGCACATGTTCAGCCTTTGGACCAGGCCAACATGATAACGTTGGTGCAAGGAGCAAAAATCATGGGGGTTCATTACTTGCGAGTTTTGGTTTATGCACCGAAATGTGGTAACAGCTTCTAAAGTTCAGATGCATTCGCCCCTTCGAAAGGAATGAATGTGGAGGAAATTCCTTGTCATAGAACCGTCTGGATGAACCAAGTCCGCTCCCGGCAGCTGACTATAACCGGCCTCCAGTGAAGAAGAATTTAGTTCAATTAACCTGAAGTCGATAATCACGTTGGTATCAAAAATGGTGTGGAGGGTCTACCAAGTTCCCTAACCGGTAAGCTCCTGAAAGCGTCCAGTACTACCGCGTTAAAAGATGCCATTTTCTGTCTGCATGCGTCATCGTGAGAACCACCAAAAGTCGCATCCAGGATTTCATACCAGCGGGGTTATCGGAACATAACAGTCCAGTTTATTTCAAATGTTAGGACGAGAAATTCGAGCCAGAGTTTTTCCGGCTGACTGCAACTCTCCACCTCGGCACTATCCAGCGCTACAACGACAAACAGAGAGTTTCATCATTTCCATACGTACTGGTAACGCTCACAAAAATCATGTTATGAATTTCAGGCCAATTCTGTTGTCAAAATACGAGTTCATAGCTACCACGGATACACAGGCACTTATACTTTTCATTGTCTAGACCTACAACAAAAGCGAGGTGAATTAATAGCTTGATCTTGTTTTATGATACCTCCTTTCGGAAATAAAGTAGTCAGTCTTACAAACAAAGGGATAACAGACATAAAAACATGTTACTGACGACGAACTCAATCGGAAACTGAGCTAACTTCGGGAAGGTAGCTAGAGTAAATGACTGTTCCGCAACTAGCCGGGAGTAATTGCACAGCACCCATCCGATTTACCCCTGAACTCAATCGCGCTATTTCAAGATACCACATTCAGTTGGAGCACAATTCACCTTTGGTTGTTTGAGTTGTGAGGGTGTTCGTGGTAGTCAGTGTTGCAACTCGCCCATTCTTCAAATTAGGACGACGACCCCAGGGTTGGATTCCGTGCGCCGTTCGGATACGGAACCCGACCCAACTCTGGATTTGCATGTCAGGTTGAATACTTGTTCCGAGTGTGTATCCACTGTTGTGTGCATGATAGAAAGTTGGAAAACATGCCTCCTGTCCACGATAAATCTGTTCCTTGTTAATAATTTCCAATCTCGCTTTGGAATTGCACCCGATTAACTGTTCTTTCGATAAACGTCAATTTCGATATATGACTATGTCATGATAATCTTTACTTATCCGACCTTGTTTCGGTTCAGCTAGTCGGCCCTCACTTCCTACTGGTGAACCCCTGTGTACCTCCAGCTTCATTTTCGCCTGCGTTTTGTCGTCCTGCTATTACGTTGGGCCATTACATTTGGCTGTCTGCGGGAACTGTCGGTTTCAGGCTTCATGAATCTGGTGGATTCAATATCGATGCTTGTCTTTTTTCCTCAGTAGTTTTCAACAGTTTCTGTACGTTGGTGTCTTATTTATAATGACAAACTGATTGCTTGGTGGGCTGAAAATCTGTCGGGTGCTCGGTGCACTACGCACGCGATTACTCAAAATACAACATTTGGGCGGATTTCACGAGTAGAGTAAACGTGCACATCGACAAGTCAGTGGATTTACGAGATTACCGGTATCCAGAGGGATTTCTAAAGAAACTGAGAGATACCCCTTATTCAGTGCGCAAGAATGGAAATGTCAAATTCGGTCAGTCTTTCCAAGTACCAGCTTTGCCCCTTCCTTTGAATCGGTGTCATATGCACTCAGGTCTGTCTAATGCATCGTTTCCAGAACGTACTCACTGCAAAAGATGACACTTGGTTTATGGTCGAGGTATTAGTCAGCTGTGATTTTAACCAACAATTTGTAAGCCATCACTTTATAGTTGTCTGATGGTGTCGCATTGATTCGGGAGTTAGATGGATGCACAACGCCACTACCTGCTAGATATCGATTGACCGCATGCAGCCTACATCTTGGTGCACTGCATACAGGCAGTTCTAAAGATTTCATCGGTGTGTGTTGAGGTTATTCGTGATCCATTCATGTTCACTCGCGCGTCTATCTGCTGAGAAATCAGCAAACAGATTTCTATTGGGTGAAGACGGAGATTCCATAAAGTTTATTAGCACAACAAGCCGCGCAACTTTTGTTGCCAAGTCCAGGGATATGTGTTAAAAATGTTTCATAGTGTGCGTCAAACAGGGCAGCCGTCACGGTGTGCAGTAAAAGTTAGCCGTCTCGGAGGAGACATCACTCAAGAGCGGAACAAGACAATCAGTTAGTTCAAACAAGCCGGTTTCCTGTAGTTTGCGTGAAGGTGCAAAATGCTTGACGAAGTACCTCTGGTTGGAAATATCACGCGTGAAGAAGCTGTGAACCTCGTCATCATCCTCAAGCTGCGGGAGGTCAGTGCTTCCTGAATGGTTGTTTCGTTACTGAAGGGACTATATTACATTGAACTTACATACAGTAAGCTGTTTTATCCATATTAAGTTCCTGCAACTCTACGTTAAAATGAGGGACGTCTAACAGAATACATTTAACACATGCATGTCAAACTTGCACAACTTTCTATCTCAGTATAAGGAATATTGTTGAAACCGCACAAAGCTACAGCAGTTTGTTGGGGAAATCTTTGTCAACGAGGTACAAAAAGTATGTCCATTGGGTGTTTTATTATCTGGCTGACGTTAATGCAACGTCGTAGCATGGTCAGGAAGAATTTTATAACGTACATTGTGAGAAAATACAAAACTCCGATATGGTTCATTGATGTAGAGACTGAACAAACCCCATGGATGGCTCGTGCAGTATTCGTCGTTCTTCATGGCTTGTGATAACCCGTGAATTGAACGTGTAGCGGTAACGAGTCTTGCCACTTTCTTCCATACCACTCCCAACCACATATGCGTTGAGTTTTCCAATGGTACACGAATAATTCACTTTTCATCCTCGCCTTTCTTTTGTTATCATCGAATCAAGGCTTGTGATCCGTGTTTTATCATCATGCCAACTAAACAGGACTGCCCGTTATTGCCAGCTTGGATGCCCGGTAGCCATTACGATATATAACAAATCTTAGCCCCTCACTGTACAACTTTGACGATTTTGCCTTCCTACCTTCTTTTGTCTGTCTCAAACCGTTGATTACCGATTTCATTGCCGGAACAACACACAAAACACGCTTTGCGCCTCAATAGCTTGGCGTGTTTTCTTCGCAAACTATTTTTTAGAGTCGATCCTATCACACCGGATCAACACCCTAGTTATTCATTCTCACCGTCTCAGGTGTTTCGACAGTGTATAGCGGACTGAAAGCTACTGGACGGGGCTGTTCCACGAATGATCGTGAGGGCGTAAAGGCATAAAGTCAATGGGACGCTGAAATACGGTGGAATATTGGGAGAGAAGGTCAACGATTCATACAACTAGAGCCAAGTACAACAGGGCAAGTACTACTGACAGGATGGAGCGTGAGTGAGATCAAGAATATAAAAATTACTGTTTAAAAGAGGGAGTAATAACGAATCGAACTTGAGGTAACAAGGTTTATCAATTTAGCGGTATTATGTCTTACTGATATGTCGAACTTTTTGTTCGTCGGAACGGAAATTCATTGCGCGCATTCTGGGGGATCGAATCAGTCTTTGCAGAGCAGGCCTGTAGTTAATACTTAGGGCATTTTGCGTGTGGGAAGAAAAATGATAAACTTACAGGAAACCAACAATGGTATGGGAATGGTCACCAACATTCTATCATACGGTGAGCGGCATCTGAAACGGATTAGCCGGCGGGTTTTGATGAAAACCGACGGGCCAGTCGTGACGATGTAGCACTGCGTTGTTTCAGTAAATATCGGTAACGAGTTTGGCTGTCGCGGGGAAGTAGGAAGTTTTTCACTGAGTAAGTCGTAATTTTTAATTACTATGAGGTAAACGGAGCTTAGTGGATCCGTGCTAGCCGAAGTTTCAATAGGCAGTGGGATCGTTTTATGGTGGATTACTTAAAAGTGTCGTGCATGGACAAGTGGGTCACAAAACCGCAGGAAGCCTTACAAACGTACAACGCCTGGACATGTTTCACGGTGAAGACGTGTCGAATAGTATGGCGGAGGTAAAAGACGCTATCCATTAACTGTGATGGGCGAACTAATCGTCACACGCAAGTTTGGCTTTGTATGCCTGGTCCTTTAGCCAGACTATGCTGGGGGGATGCTAAGTTCTGCTTTATATAGATAAGTTAGCAAGGCAAAGATTGACGATCTCGAATGGTTCACTTGCAACTACGTTGGTTGCCGCGGTTTGCTAGCCGGCTAGGTTCTTTGATCTCCTTTTGGTTAGGGACAGTTGTTACGGAAAAATCGAACGTGATTAAAGAACTAGCACTAACAGAATCACCGATGGTTTGGTTTGAAACTCACCGTAAGTTCTCATAAATTCCTGGAACCATAAGGAGATGTTTGCTAGACAGAACTACGGGGCGACGCACGTTGGCTTCACTTGTGCGTATTGGGGGTGTGGATTTGCTGTATGAACTTCACACGGTTGGCTAGAGTTGCCAGTACTTTCGGTGCTGCCATGGATGCTTGGGGGCTCGTTTTCTGTATTTATAACACAACTCGTTCGCGATGTTTGCCGAACTCGACGGAGTTACAGAAAGGCTGCTACTAGGAATATCTTGTGTATACTTAGAAAGCAGTCAGACCCGCCTTTTTCACAACAACTCGTGGAGCAGTGTGAAACCAGTCAAGCATTGCATGTGGTGGAGAAGCGGTTTTGACTTTTGATCCCCTAACTTTTTGACGTATTGCAATTACCTTGCCTGAAATTCTGATTCAAAAATTTGCAGAAATATTTAAAAACCGAGGATTTGCACCAAAAGAACTGTTTTGTATTTTGAACGACCTTCCATACGAATCTTGTGAACATGATAATTGCTACAACTTGCGTTCAGCAAACAGCGTACACCAACATATACTAATAAACTTATCTGACTAACCAGATTCGATATTTACCGCACTAAATTACCAAGTCCTTGGTACGTATAATGGCACCCATACACGAAATGAAAGCCTGAATACTCCGGAAGCCGAACAAATATATCAAAGTGATCGCAGGCTTCGTTGAGCGCATTTTTGATTTCAGGTGTGGTGATACGCCTTCTTTAATTTTTCAGTTGAAAGCACTTTCAGAACGAAAAACCGATTACGAAGCTCAATCTTACGCATTTATGGAGAAAAACATATTTCCCGACGAAAGTGTGAACATCCACAGTTTTCAATATAACCAGTTTTTTCCATTGAAACACAACCACCATATTGGACGCAACATGTACGCTCGTTATGAAATATGTAGTTTAACTTCTCACGAAAAATTTGGAAAATCTTTTTACGCGCCTAAATGGCTGTCTCCAACTCATTTCGAACTTGAAACACCATACGAACGAGCTAAACACCCGCCACTTCCAATAGCGCCCCATCCGTTTTTTAAACCCGAGAGATCGCTTCCCGAGCCTTGATGAGGACTTGAGTGGGGATATTCTGGCTGTCCAATTAATAATGAATTGTGTTCTTCATGCCAACTCTGTCGAAGCAATATTGAGGATAACTTCTTCTTCTACGTCTGTCTCAGCACGATGAGACCATCGGAGCTCACTGATGCAAGATACTAGGCATTAACTGGCTAATAGCCACAAGTTGTCTGATCCGTCTTGAGATGAACTAGAGGTGGTACAAGCTGCGTGTAATCGACAGAACGTAAATATCTCTGTAATGCGTCAGTTAAAAAAACTTCTTTTGCCACTAATGTTGTTGTAATTTTGTGGAATATTGTGGTATATTAAATACTAGAATTCTGTAGCTACAGCATCATTTTGTTTTAATCCTCCGAAGAAGTAAGCTAAGAATGTGCGGTAGTTTAGCGGCATAGGGATTGTTGAAAAAGATAACGGAAAGTTTCATACCATGTCATTCGGGAAAATTGAGGGTGGAATATAATGGAAAAATATCTCATACATGTGGAAGCATACGGTCTTACTAAAATTTGAGTCATAAAACAGGAAAACATTATTATCCCAAATAGCACGTCCCATGTGGTCCCCTAGGGGACCCCAGGGGGCTTTTGGGGGTTGGCGGGGGCAAAAATGGGGTTTGGCCGATGGGCCTCACGTGGGACCCATGGGGGCAAAATGGGGGTTGGCTGTAAAAGCGTTTTCTGTGCGAAAGCTGAGCTACGAACCCGATTTCTCTCAACTGCTACGCACTATTCTCTTAGTTCTTCTCATAAGATTACTCCACCTCATACGCATTGGTCCCTATTCTACCGGACGACCCGTCAATGCAAGACTACAAGCGACTATGAACGACTGGTTGTGAATGCATGCACATTTATTGTCAATCATGGTCAATGTACAACATGGTTTTTCAGACAATAACACTGGTTTCTTTCCATACAAATTGTTGACAACGTAGATCATATCTTCGTTCATTGTTTTTCGTTGTCCATGTGGATTTTCTGTCTTCGAAGAGTGTCTGCGAGGTAACGGATAAGATATTGTAAGTGAGGACGTAAGTGAAACACCTTAACATGATGTAGGTGTTTATGTTGATAATTTATGAATAAACAATTGAAATGCTTGCGCAACAAGCGATATGTGATGTGCGGGGGGTAACTTATGGTTGATGTGCCACACTGAACATAACACAAATAACAGATGAATACAGTTTGAGAACGGAAGGACACAGCTATCTATAACAATGTCTTACCTTAGTTGCTGACTTGTAATTTCGGCCAACATGTTCCACCCATCTGGAATGAGACGAAAAAGACATGATGACAGTTAACACCGCAGTACACATTATTTTGAAGTACGTTTCGTAATCGTTCTTAAGTTAAGTCTTCAGTTGCCGGGTATAAACGGATAGGCGGCAAACAACGCTGTAAACAACCGTAGAAATTTGTGTATATTTACATGCAAAGATACAAAGACGTATACATACATGTGTACAATTTTTTTCTGGCATTGTTATATAAAAAACAGTCAAACGACATCAGTTTTCATTCTGATTTTTTTTCCACCAGCGCGGTCTCGCGCGTTATGCAACCACTTTCTGATCTCCCATTGGATTTCTTTATCCGTTGCTCCAACAAAATAAGAGTTATGTACCGCGTCTGAAAATGAGTAGTCAGTATGTGAAGAGTATTATTGCCTGTAATGACCTTCGTTATTTTAAGTTGGCTGGCCTGATGTTTCCCGTGAATCCCACTCCAGTTCAGTTGTTTGGAGAAAGTGACACCGAACACGAACGACAATATTCGACGCAGGAGATCACGAAGATCGGTCCCTCCTAAGCGACATAGCTGGGCTACAACAGCTTCGTAGTACTGTGCATCTTTGAGCTATTGTTCACACAAATTGAGTTCGCTGATTGTGCTTATTGTTCGTAAAGTAACGGGTACAATTCTTCTAGACGTTGTAGGTGTTTGGGGTTTGCGTTGACTGTATTTTGTCACTTAACGCATTCAAGGCTGCTTCAACATGTACGGGACGCTTCTCCAACGCAGCCATAGCACCTGGAGCCGTATTTTTGAAGTAATGGTGAATCCTACCAGTAATTCTGTTAATTGACGCTTGCCCTGCAGCCTCGTTGTTATGTGCCTGCGTTTCACTACAGGACATAACCGGCGAAGGTTGTGAAAGTGTCACTTGCTTCGGAGAACTGAAAAGATTAAAGAGTGAACATTACAAAACATAGTCTACGTCATAGGTGTGGAAACCATACGTTTCAGCACTGGTTCCGGGAGTATGGGTGCCGCACATTCCGAAGCAGACAAAGACCTCTCATGTGCGCTCCCAAACGCGTGAACTTTATAATACTTATCCTGTTCATCTTCAGAGGAGGTCAGTCGAACAGGAATCCTAATGTTAATGGAAATAGAAACGTCCAATGAACCTTTTTCTAGTTGGCCAGCGGGCACCAAAATGTGTCATTCTTTCCGTTGCATCAGTCTGCGCACTGCTGGATTCCTCTGGCAAATTCTGCTCGAGTTTAAAGGCTTCCGCGTGGGAATCTTGAATACATTAGTATGTAATGTCGCTGTTACCTGTCTACAGCATGACTTTAACTTCCTCGATGGCCTAAAATTGCGGCAACTGGCGGTAGAGGTATGGCGTTCAGCAAACTTCGCCTGTAAATGCTTCTGTCTCTTACTACCGGCCATTTCACGGACGTTTCTGAAACCATCCATTCACTGCGAACGGTAGCGATAGAGTCTTCCGGTTTGAACTGTAGTATGGGGTGCATCTGGGAAAGAAAACAAACCAACAATGTGTTGATTACACTGCCCCGTTTGCGTGCATTCAATGAATACGGAATGCCCAAGAGGAAGAGTATGATGGTGCATTCTTCTTTACTAAAACTGTGCAAAATGGGTACCAAAACATTACAATATTTATGGGAA
>LUCH01009509.1:3296-16106 GCA_013368495.1 Paragonimus heterotremus | reverse complement strand
CCCGCCAAAAGGACCGTTTTGCCTTTTGAACGACCTTCAAGGCGAATCCCGTGAAACGGATAATTGCCTTATACTGAAGCACTTAAGGCCGCTTCCGAAAATTGCGAATTCCACACTTTCTAAGTTTCAAGAATGCCTGAAAAGTTGCATGGAGGATGTCGGTGTTATTCATGTTCGAGGAACCAGCCGTAGGTGGAAATCTGTTCTGAAATACGTCACCATAAGGTGACATGGAACCCTGAGATCCTTCTGGACCTTCTACCGCTGCAGAAAGTACAAAAGACGGAAAAGTGAATGGAGAGGTGTGCGACGTGCTTGGTGAGTTGATATTTGTTTTGTTCAACAACTTAGTTCTCGAAACACCCGTTGCAAATCACGATTTTATGTGGTCCGGAGAAAAGAATATCTTATTGTTAGCTTTTTCGAGTTAGAGCACAACCGTCCAGTTAATCATCTGGTATACGAGTCTCATCCTGCCAGTCGCAGGCTAACAGTCGGTGAAATGAATGACTCTGGGAATCTATTCGAGTGCGGTACACCAACTTCCGACATCAAGCAGTATTTCGCGGACGCTCACGGGAAGTTTATCACAACGGCTGACGTTGGAACCATTCGACGCAAGTTGAAGCCTACACTCTCCAGTGAGTTTTTGAGTGTAACATTTTAATTCAGCTTCAGAGAACCTAGTGAGTGTTTGGTGATATTGCGGCGAAAGGTCTCCTGCCTATCGTGCAGGATGAACTCAGGGGGTAGACACACATTTGCTTTGCCCAGCGGACGCAGGTTAAGCTGTTTAGACGTTTAACACATGTAGTGAAAGTGAATGCAACACACGGGACCAACGGACACAAGTGAGTCGTCCAACATTCTGATACTCTTGAAGCTTGAAGCTATATCAATTCCTGCTTACCGATGGCATGAGACATGGCTGACTGGTGATGTACGGGTAGGTGTGTAGTGATAAGTGTGATTCACTACGTACGCTGTTCAACATTTTTCGCGATCCGATGGGTGAGACATACCGATGAAGACGTTCGTGATGGGCAAGATGGCCGCGCAGATGGGGGCAGTCTGTGTGGCGTTCGGGTGCGATGTGTTGTTGTGTTATTTCCGTGTAAGTGACGCCGTCCAAAAGCATGTATGTGTGTAGTGAAACAGATCTGTGAACTACAATACTACAAAAATAAAAGGCGAAGTCAAGCACTGGACCCACCAAAGATTGACAATGTTCGTAAGGCGTTCAGTGATGTTGCAAAGCATTCGGATTGTTCCAAGCGTGGCTGAGGATGCAAAATTACAGAGCTGAAAGTCACTCCAACAAATAGGATGTTTTAAACTACATGGCAACCACCGGCGGCATGGGAAGGACCAGCGAGCACGTGTAGCAGAGTTCATTCAAAAACGTCTTGTGTTGTTTTTACGCAAGTCAAACAAAAATGTACAATGTGATCTGATGCAGCAGTTACGCTATGTTACCTAAATGGAGTACAAAATAATGGAAGCTCTACATATGTATAAAATTTCTTTGTCATGATCGTTAATAGACAAATTCCCTTCGTAGCTGGCACCTCTTTTACCGAATGGCCACAGCCGGCAATGAACAGGAACAAGCTGCATGGTTCTAAGGCAAATAACTTCAACCGCCGTCAACTGGTAGGTGCAGGTTTACAATTTATATTTGTCAGTTCCGTCAACTTCAGCTAACGTTCTTGCACGCCCAATGAGCAAATCTTGCACACCGCCCATCATGGACGTAGATTTGGACATGTCCGCGGACAATGCGTCCTGTGCACTGAAGCCCAAAAAACCGCGAATAGACATCACCTTGAGTGATCCGTTTGTTGGTATCATACAGCAAAGTGAGTTCATTCACAAACGTACACACGGTTGTCTCGCAGATATCAGACTTGATGAAGGCGATAATGAGGGCCTCCTTTTATAAGCCATCTCCATCTTCGGAATGGATTCACGCCAACAAACAGCCAGATGACACGTTGATACAAGCCGAAAGAAGCATGTGCCGATTGTAACCGAGAACCCAAATACACCATTTTTATCAAAATTCGCAAGTTGTCAGATGCTTCGCTCACACAATGGAGCACGGCGTGACTACTCTAAGCGTGGAATACACTTTAGGCATAACTCGTAAAGTAGTACAAACGGACGGAGTAGTTACAAGTGTCTGAGCGTGGAGTACAGTTTGGCACAACTCCTAAGGTACGACAAATGAGTGGAGCAGTCATATATATATATATATATTTGCGACTTTCTAGGTCTTCATGTGGTCTCCGATATACATTGTATGAACAGTCAACTTGTGCTTACGGCGACTTGAAGGTTAACTGTGCTGCGAATATTTTATGCTGTCGATAACAATCAATGGTATTTAATACTAAATGTGTCTAGAAAAACACTACCGATGTACTAAATGTTTGCATATAGTACTAAGTGCAACAGTAGTTCCCACAATATTTCACGTTTGCAGCTTTATATAAAACTCAGTCCAACTAAACGAACAGTGATTTGATCGTCGGAAAAAAGTCTAGTTTTCTTGCATAACTAGGCTGGCTTTATAAGAAGAGCATATTTCTTTATTTTCGGGATACTGAATTCTATTGTATTAGGACATTCAGTTGCCTGCTGAACGCAGTTTTTAAATTTTGTTAGATTTTTCATTAATTGTCTGTAGTACATATGCAATCGAAGATTGATGGTCTCTAACTAATACACTCAATAGCCACAACGGACAAGACACAATAATGAGCAACCGGAATGCATAGAGAATTCGTACACTGCATGCAACATGCTCAAACCACAGGGCATCAGAACAGTCCAAGCGACGACGAGCATGTAGATTGCGGCATGAATCAGGAATACAGTTGGGTACAACAACTATCGGATCAAAACAAAAAGGCGCGTTCTTAATGTCAAGGATGTTCTCATCAAGCGTTCATCTTCTGTTGGGGGTGTCGTCATCTATGAAAGTAGGAAACAGGGATAAAAATACATAGCGCTCATTTTAAAACCTTCGACACGGTTTCGGTTTCATCACTTGTCAACTTACCGAAAATGTGTGTAATGTTTGCTTACGCAATTGGAATATTAAAACAAGAACCTTGGCCGCAACCGATTTGCACTATTTTCTGAGCTGCAACTCGTCTGAATATTATAATAACCCGGTAACTTAAAACCACCATCACCCCAGGGAGTTCAAGGATACTTTCTGCCCACGGATTCCGTTCGGCGAAATATACGACCATACAGTGTTGGCTTTGCGTTTCAACAAGAACACTGACACATTTCATAGTTAAACATGTATGACAACACTTCCAGTCCCCTTTTCTATAAGACATTTATGCTATTTCTCCTTGTTTGTAGGGTTTCAGGTGGATACTAGTCGATGACACGTTGCTCTCAACGATGGTTGGAAATGACGCTATCATGTGGTCATCTCCATCTTTGGTGTATATGGAACGACGTAAGAAAAGTCTATCATGTCCAACTCTATGATCGAGAACCTTCAGAAGTAAATTATATTCACTCTACTGCATTGTTTCGAACCAGATTGAGGTCGCGTGGCCTTCATACGAAACAACATACGGAAACAGATGAAATTAAGCTTTCTGTCGATAACCGGGAGGTATACCTTTCAGACAGTCACACTATGATTCTTAGAACTCCAAGTATCTATCGCGGTGCAGAATAGTATTCCAATCAATATGACAAACAATAGAATCGAAGTTGATAATTACCATGTATACCATACTTTTCAAATGCAGGCTTTTCATCACTTCTGCATGTGTTCGTCCTTTAACTTGTTCATGTTAGAAGTGGTTCGGAAGGGGAAGCTACTGGTGTGAACGTATACTGCATATCCAGACGTTATTCCTAGCTTGAGTAAAGCAGGTTTAAATAGCCTCTACTGTGAACGCATACTGCATGCTGAGACGATGTTGATAGCCAGGTCAATCGGTGTAGCAGCTACTAGTGTGAACCTGTGCTGCATACCCAGACGTTATTCATAGCCTAAGTGAATCAGGTCGAGGCAGCTACTAGTCTGAACTCATACGGCCTACTCGGACCTTCTTTATGGGAACAGATTAAAATCATCAATGTTTGATAATGAATCAAGGTATATTGTACCATATACATCTCTTATGCGTGATGTAAGATGGGGTAACAGTTTGACTATTTAGTTCGCAGGATTTCGTTTTCCGGATATGACTATGAAGTGGTACTCGGCGGACAGCCATGTTCCTACATTGGTGATAGACTGAAAGTGTAATATATATACTGTAACAGGCTTACTCGGACATGTCTTCAATGATCTCTGTTTATACAGTTCATTAAACTTGGGAAACTCTGAAATGGGGATCTGAAGGGTGATAGTAGTCAAGCGTTAGATTGGAATATATAACGGTAATGGCAGTCCGTATGCGGGAAAGCAAACATCAGTCGTCCTACACTTACGAGGATTCCGTTTGCGCCACAAAACTTTTTGTACGTGCGAGTTTAATAGTTGTCGATTGGATCAAGATAGTGATCTAAAGTGCTTCTTGGTAAACGAAAATGCCTTCTGAATGATAGAGAAGAATTGACGTAAAATAGCTATACCTCTTGATGAGCCCGGAGGCCTCATGAGCAGTGTTGACTTACATTTCGAGACACGGTGACTGCGTGTTCAGACAATCCTGGAATATCCGCAGTGAAACTTGGTTACAGGTTTCACTACCAAAGGTGTTAGTGTTATTGCTGAAATTCAAAGCCAACACTGTATGGTCGTATATTTCCATTCGGACCATATCTTCAGAACGACGCAAAATAAAACACTCTCAGGCTATAGGATGACGTGTTTCATCTTGAAAATGGCAATGATCGCATTTGTAAGGATTGAAAAGGTGAGCTAACGCTAATAACGGTTTGTTATCGCCAAAATGGTGGAAAAGTTTTCCATCACCAAACAAATGATTTTGGCACTTATTTGGTGTATTCCAATTTTTCTATTGACGCTGCTTATTTACCACTGATGGACTGTACGTACAATGCCTGAAACATCGATTTTAAAATTTCTAAACATATTTAAAAACCAGGATTTGCGCCAAAATGATCGTTTTGCTTTTTGAACGACCTTCAACCCGAATCCATCGAAACAATTAATGGCCCTTGCCACTGCCACCTCGATTGCAAGTACTAATTCAGTAACTGAGTTCAAATGTGAAACCGACGCAGAAGCGAAATGTTTGCTCCCCAAAGATCCAACAGACAAGACAGAAGGCAGCTTCTAAACATTCATGCACTTCAGATGAATAATAGATGGACCGGGATTAATAATACTCAGTGGTCATGTTTAAGTGGCGGACTGTGCATTTGCAGTTGAAATTTCACAGTTGCCAACACTAAACAAAACATATCGAGTAATACCTTTAACAGAAATACCAGCAGGCTTCAGAACAACGGAAGGCTTTAGCCGCTTCATGCGATAAACTGAAACAAAAGATTTAGCTCCACCGGAGTCAACAATAAAGAACGTTGGGACTACCGTCAACCCCAAACGGTTGTCATATAATGCGAAGAACGAACAGAATTAACATAAATTACAGTAAAAACAATGGATTTGAAGTCAGGTGAGAGAATTCGCCCTTCTGATGAAGTCTAGACCAAACTGATCTTCGTAATGCAACAGACGGCTTGGATTTGACCTCTCTTTTCACATCTGTAGCAGTTGGGATTGCAAACGGACAAGCAAGTCGTGAATGTTTATGACCACATGGCTTACAGTTATTCCAATGCTGGACAGAACTTGAATGGGAATGATGTGGTTCAGCTGTCACATTCCTCCGATAAGTTGCCTTTTTGAATTGCTGTTGTTGTTGTTGTTGTTGAAGTACCTGCCTTTCAGCAACTTTGGGATTATATGACACGGTTGTTTCTTCATTCACCGTGGCCCTAACCTACTGACGTTGCTCACTGATGGCTCTAGTATATTGGAAAGATGTCTCCCTCAGTGGTAACAAGTTTTTCTGAAGACCGGAGGCGCTGATTCCTGCGATCGATCGATCTCCCAGCCAAACCAGTAAATGACCATCAGAATTACACATTGCTGCTTGAGTGTTAGGTTAGAGAATCAGCGCACCATTTCAACGACTACAGCGATGGATACACAGGTTCGCAGCAGAGGCCGAACGTGACCGGATCCAACCGGTTTTTCTTGCTCAATGTCAAGCGGACGTTTGTTGATATGGAAGGTAGATAATAAAAACGAGGTATAGCACCGATCTTGGGGATTACAGTAAATACTAAGAGCAGAGTAAGATTACTCGCATAAGGATGTTTCAAGCAAGTGTGGCTGTGTATACAACTGAATTAACCTACTCAAGTAGATAACGTTTGAATCGTCTTCACGTACGTACGACGGAAGATTCGTTCTAAGTCCTCGGCATTAGTGACTCCGCTTTTGCAACCATCTCATGGAAATAAGCTGAAGATAGGTTAGAAGACATCCGGATGCCTAGCTCTTCCTCCCGATCGATTTTCATGACGCTTGTCGTGGGAAGAGCAATGTGAATCACAAAGTTATTGCCACGGTTTCTTTTCGCTAAGGCCAATATATCAGTTGCTCAACCAGCGTTCAACCGCGTCAATCCGTGGCGTATTGGGAGCTTCCGTACTTTGGAGGTTCAGGTTATCAGTACAAAGAGGAGCATTTTTTGAACTCATCGCTCAGGAGATGAGTGATGCGAATTAGAAATATCGTGCGCCGAGAAGTGACACTTGGATAGCCCTTTCAGAAATCAGGGAGAAGGTAAAACGCCTGACTGCCATTTTACTCTAAAGATCCTATTCTCAAGAATGAAAATAATTCAGCGAAGAACCTATAAGTTCTTCAATACGTTCAGTAGACTCTGCGGATTCAGGGAGTATTTAACTTGTAAATGGTTGACCCCTTCATTTGGCTGAAAGAGGTCTAAATTTGAAAGCTTGTCTCCGGAAGAGCTGTATGAGTAATAATGGGTAAAATCTGGCTAGTGTAAAGGTCAGGTAACATCTTCCCGGTTAAAAATATTGGAACAGTAAGGTATACAAAAAGGACTTACGGACTTCTCAAAAAGTAAGAACTTAGAGAATATGAAACAAACACCATGAGAGAGCTAAAGTTGTGCATACCACTCTCGACTTACACAGTCTCCGTATGTTCCTAAAGTTATCTAGCCGCTGAGACATACCGGAAGGGCGAGGTGGTGAGTAAGAGTAGAACGCAATTTGTTGATGAGCATCATGTCCTCAAGAAGACACAAAATCTCGAATTGAACACATTTATTTTCTCAGGTCTTGGTGTAAGTGTGATGACCGTATCTCGGTCATCGTACAAAATTATAGCGTCAGACGGCAACGCACACATTTGTATGGCTTCATGGAGACCGGATGCATCATTTTAAGTGTCCTATTACATGTCCATGCTGGTTTGTCCAATGACAAAGAGGACTGGCCTTTGGGGACATCCCATGGGAAAAATTATAAACTCTGCTTCTCAGCAATATTTACCGACTAACACTGGTCTACTTGGCTGTGAACTATGTACCAATCTGTCAGTGTGTTCATTATCTTCGCAAGGACGGCATGATTTTTTGTGTGCGAAGTATCGTTTTGCCAGTGTTCCACCAATTTCTAACTTACGTGAAAGTGAGTGAGTCACTCTCGACTTTATAATTTGTCCTACGGCACCTTCGTTTGCACTCTGGTCGAATTTCGAGAGTGACTTGTCGAAGCGCATCATGGATATGGGCCAACCTGATGACTGCTGGTCGATGTTTTCAGCGACTGTAAACCGCAGCGATAGCCGCCAGTATAGCTGCTTATTTTTAGTCCTGCCAACACCATTATAAAAATATCCATTGCCAATCTTTTTCTGCCAAATAGCAATTTCACTGAAACGGAGGATAGCTGCGACATCGTCCAAAGGGACGTTACCTAATAATAATAATAATAATAATAATAATAATAATAATAATAATAATAATAATAATAATAATAATAATAATAATAATAATAATAATAATAATAATAATAATAATAATAATAATGTATATTTCTTAACGCAGTTGTGAGAAACACGTTCTGATGTGCGCGATCATGAGAGATAATTACGTGCGATACGAAGCAACAAATGGATATATAATAAGTCAAACATGAAATCTGGCGACAAAAGACGTAATCAGAGGGACTATGGTTACAGTTTACAACGTTTGATGTACACACCAGGAAAGAAGATGGCCAGCCTGTTCCACAGATTCAGTTCAAAAGATGAAATGTTACATTAATTTATCTTTTACAAGGTTAGGTAAAGGCGACGTTTCAAATATTTCATGGTCGCGCCGGGAGATACGTGGGCATGTGGTCATTGGCTGAAGAAATTATTCTGATTGGTTGAATATTTTGATGACGCCTATTTGAAAACCTGAGGAAGATGACGCTTCGTGTCGCGTAGAAGCATGGTTAACTGTCCCTGGACCAGCAAGTTGTGTGCATTGAACGTGCATGTTCCGCCCGTAAAGTCCCTCTTTCTTGAAACCACCACTGTTTACACAGCGCATGCAAAACCGAAACGTACTTGTTGCAGAGCGCTGCCTCGGTAATTCTTTAATATATGTTGCGCCGTTGCGTTTACGCCATTATTCCGCCCAAAATCACTTGTGTACCTAGATAATTCTTTTGGTTTTCGATTGAAAAAGCTTAAGCTTTTCCTTGTCGATATTTGAAATGCCGCTGTAAACCATTCTAGAACATGTGCAGGAAGTGTTTCAGCAAAGTCGATGAGGCCCGATATGTATTGTCTCCGTAATGACTGTGACGTTTTGGCGAATGCTTCCGCCTATATACCATAGAGTTTCATTCGTTCCAAGCGAAAGATAGTTGCTCAATCGCAGTGATCAGTAAAAACTCCACAGCCGATAACCCATTTCGAGATACGTGTGAAGCGGTATCCTTCCATACCCGGGAAAGTTTAATTTGAATGGTCGAATTTTCTGATTGGTTGATGGATAAATCCGTTGGCAAATTAATTAATGTCAGGAAGCCCTTTTTGGTCAACAGCGTATAACTGATAATTTTCCGGTGTAGTAGAAAAATATGAAATAAATGCGTCGAGTTGCATGATGATAATTACATTCGTATATATATGCCTATGAATGTGGCATCATATATGGTCTAATGATGAATGAACAAATATGTGTGCATGTGAATATAGCCGTATTCATGGGTATATACATATATGTAGTGTGTTTGTGGACGTTCTTCTGTGTTCATCTACGTATCTACCCACACATGGACTGTTAATCACGCGAGCGTCTGCACCTCCTCAGGACACGTACGTGGCAAGCGTCACTGAACTAAGTGCGAGAACTATTTTGCGAGACAAAGTAAAATATGCCATGTTTTAAATATTTTTTAACGACATTATTTGTGTCGTTTTACTTAAACTTCATAAAACTTTCATATCATTGAATTGTCGGAAATTCTTGTATGAAAGGAAACCCCCTATCGAAATACTTGCTGTAACGTGTGGTCGAAATCGGCAAGCGCGCACATGTTGAATTTGAATCGTGTAACGGAGCGTGCTGCTGTGTTGTCGACGCTGTTCTAGTTTTCGTTTGTGTAAGTCGTGTGCATGGCTAGCTGGGCCTTTGGCTCATACTTGTCTCTTGTTGTTTCTTTTTACAAAACTGTCGTTAGAACCTCTACTTCTTAAGAATGTTGCCCCCCGTGTGCCCACGTTGCCCCGAAGTTGGTCCGCAGACGTAAAGGACAAGCAAAGTAAAGACGGTCGGCTTGTATGTTACAGTGCAAATGCATCGTCGATGGGTTTCGCCGTTATTTCAATGGTTCAATGGGTGGTAGACGGAAGTCGGAATCTGGAGCTTTTGGGGTTTCCGTATCTCGACGCGTAGAACCTCGAGGTCCTCGGCAACCGGTTGAAAGGGAAAAAAGAGGTTCAGTATCCGAACTAATGCAATAGATGTTGGTCAAGGCAAGCCTTGAAAATTGCTACAGATCTGGCAGAAACAACATGGTCCGGTACAGCATTCCAAGCCTTGCAAACGCGTAAGAAGAAAAAGCCATGTCTGCATTCAAGTCTGCCACTTGGAACCTCTAGTTTTAGGGCGTAGCCCCCAGTGTCACGTTAATTCATTTGTTGAGCATCAGGCGGCAAGGATATTCCGGGGACTGCATAATCAAAAGGTTAATATCACGTCACCTCGAAGTGACTATACTCTAAGGAGTATATGTTCAAGGATTTCAACCTTTCTTCATATGGTTTACTTTTCAGGCCCCGGACTGCCTTAGTGGCTCATCGTTGTATCGTCTCCAGGGGAAGCTTATCCTTTTGGAGATGCGGTGGGCAGCTTACAGTTCCATTCTCTAGATGCGATCGAATGAAACTGTTGCAAGGAAGCTGAAAATAATTAGGGTTGAAATGGCCGTAGAGGTGTTTCAATAACGTCAGGATGTTGCTAGCCTTTTTTTACATTTGTTTCAGCGTTCGCAGAGCTCGAGAGAGTGTGCGAAACAGTGCATCCTAGGTCCCTCTCAATAAGAGCCGTCTGAAGCGGATATCCGTCGAGGTAATAAGAGATTTTCACAGAACCGCGAATGTGCATAACTTTGCACTTACCAGCCTTAGATTGGAGATGGTCCACTGGAGACCAATTGAAAAGAATATCAGTCTTTCTGTAGGATGACGGAATCATCAGATGTGTTGATGGCTCGTCAAATTTTGACGTCGTCCGCAAACGATGGTAGCGGAGAGGTGATTGGGAGCGGGAGTTCGTTGATGAATACCAAAAATGGCGGCGGGCCACAAATTGAGCCTTGAGGTACTCCACCGAGGCTAGGCCTGCGGGTGGAGACGTAACTTGACGTAACTTAAGTCGGGAAAATGCTGAAATAATTTAATTTTGACGAGGGAGGACGGGAAGTTCCAAAACCTGGCGAAGAGCTGAGCAGACTCCAGCGCTGGACCTCGTCGACTGCTGGAAAACGTTTCAAAGTTGAAAATCTCGCTGATCATTCGGCCAATATGGGGTTTCGAGCGCCCGTTCACCGTGAAAATTTTCTTTGCATAACGGACGTTCGTGGGAGTAAGACAAAGAACGCAATTTCATGTGTGTAATGAGAAAATGTGAAGTAATCACATGTAATATGAAGATTAATATGAACGTTACATTTTTAAAAAAAAAACTTTACGCGATATTAATATTTCTGTGGTTTTCCACTCTATACGGTCAATGCTCAAGCAAGAATCCATACTTCATAGCGCGTAATAATTACTAGGTGGTTAACGAGAAGGGTTTCGAGGCAGGAAAGACAACACACGATATGAATTGAGGTTTCAACGCTTGTTATCTTGTGTTCCACCTTGTCACCACTTAACTGTTAAACCACTGGTCATCATTTCTCTTGTTCTACAACCGTCCGACCACAAGGATGCAGTGTGGCATGGTGATAATGTTATCTGAGCCAAGGATACGCGCGACATCACCCCAAGGTATCTGCTTTACGTTTGCCTTCCTTCTCCAATGTTTTCTCAAATATCTCACATCGTTGTGGACATGTATCGCGTTTTATATCAAAACGTTTTTTGCGTTAATATTCACTTCAACTTCCTTATACTAGTGCAGCCGTGTCACTGAGAACTATGTTAACAAAGGCTGTAGGTCAATATTTTCACCGATTTTGGACTTCTGCAAAACATACCCGTATGATCTGTTACGTTTCATCCTGGCCCTACTCGACTTTCAGACAACCGAATTCTGCTACGGATACCTCAGAGTTATCTCAGCCTATGTCGTCATCAAGTTTCCGTTTGCAAGTTATCTTGAATTGGAATGCTTGCGAGTTCAACAAAAGGTGTAACTATTTTGCATTAAGCCTTATCTATCGTTTAAAACAGGTCTTCGTGGCACAATTGGAATTCCGGTAACGTGAACGTTTGAGAAAAGTATAACTTGCACGGCAACAACTTCCAAGGTAAGTTTCAGGATAGTCGTTAATTTTCACCGTCGCATTTGCTTCGTACTGAACAAGGTGATGGCATGCAGACTGTGAAATGCCACTTAGAATCAACAATATTATTATGACGAAATTGACTGAGTTTGCGAGAAGGATGGAACTCATTCCATTGTGGGAATTAAATAGTCGCTTTTTGTGAACGGAAAATACGGAAGGCATATCCCAGTAAGCCCACTGCAACATATACCTTTCACGTTCAGTCTAACATCATAATGATAATGAATGAAAGGACAGTTTGCTGAGCTGCGGGTGCGATAGCTTATTACGAACGATGGACTGTTAACCATTCGGTGAACTTTGTACACTCAGGATGGAATTATCCGCACGCAGAACATGAAAAATACGTGGCCTTTTGCAAAAAAATAATTTCAAGCCACGCCCAGATCAAACGAAAGTCAGTTCCATTCACACCATTCATCGGAAGTGGAATCCTGTAAAAGTGATTGTCAACCTGTAAGATATCCGCACCAAACTTTGTACGAATGAAGTCAAACAGCTTGGGCGTGTTATCGATAAATGGATTGAGAATAACACAACGTTATGAGCAAGTTGTAATACTCTACGTTTCAACCACCTCGGGTGGCCTTCCTCAGGAGTGTTGTAATCGATTTCGATCGGGGTCGATGACCATTGATCGGACAAGTGACTACGGTCTCCACGTCCGGCACTGCTGGAGATTCGACTGGATAATGGTGGACTCTCGCAATAGGGACCTGCGGCAACGGCTACTGTCATGTAGATCTA
>LUCH01009507.1:2095-14370 GCA_013368495.1 Paragonimus heterotremus | reverse complement strand
GGAAAAGTGTCAGTAAGGTGTGTTGGGGCAATGGGGATATGGGAGGTGGACTGGCCAGGGGAGGTTTGAACGGTGTGTGACGCAATAAAAAAGGGTGAGGTTGAAATGTATTGCTCATATCTACATGCACGTTGTCCGCGGAGAGATCGCGGGTTGCATTTATGTGAGCATTAATACTACGGGGGTTGTTAGTATTAAAAGTGGCGTTAAGCGTAGGACAAGCAACTGTGGTGGAAATAGTGGGGTCCTGGTTAAGTCTTGCTTTAGAAGGTGTGTCACGTGAGAGATTTCGATGGTTGAGAAGAGGCCGGAGATAATAGGTTGGTAATAAGTACATCCTTTTTCTTCTGGGTGTGTGTATGGGTTTACATGCTTATTTTTTCTCTTGTAATGTGGAGGATGTAAGCATGAACGACCCGTAGGATAGTGAATTAGGGAGCGTGCATTAAAGCCGGTGCTCCTCTGGTGGCCGGTTTTTTGGGTTCCTTTGGTACGAGTTTAAAGTCGGAATGCCGGCGTGTGTCTGACTGGTGGATGGTCTCCCCCTTACTTTGTCTGATCTAGCCACCGCAGTGACAAGTTGAGATCCAGACTTCTTATTTGGTTCAACACGGGTACATTTGTTTACATGCTGTTGTTTGGAAGTTGACTGCTCACCTGGGGCCGCCACTTCGTGAGGCAGGTCGCTGGAACTGTCAGAATCTACTGTTAAATCAATCAAGCCGGCGAAGATGATGTCCTGTGTTGTGTCGTTGGTGTTTTCAAGAGGTACAGTGACATGCTCAGGTTTGGTGCAACAGGACAAAGATAAACACTTAGTTGGACCCGATTCATTGTTCTTGGACGCCGTCACACCTTGTTTGAATGGGTCATGAGCCACATGCTTGGAAGGGACAGTGCTGCGCAATAGGCGATTTTGACATTCCCTTTCAAGTGACGTTCTATCCTGCATAATTCTTATCAGTTTAGGGGAGGTTTTGGACTTGATAGGATCCTGACATTGGATGAATTGTCTCGCAGTTGTTTCGCTCCGGAATTTGAATAAAAGCGGGCAGCAGACTTTTGGGTCATTTTACGAAGACGGATGCAGGTATATGATGTCGGGTCTATATTAGTAATTCCCGTCAGCAGCTTTTTAATGCCATCGAGGTGAAGCTTATCTGGCACATTAAATACGGTTGCATTATATGTACAACGCATCCGTTTTGTGAGTTCTGTCGCCATCGTGTTGAAAAACATGCTTGCGCTCCCTGTGTTATCCATCTCGGGACTCTCCAGCACTTTGAAGATGTGAGATGAAGAGATAAGATTCTCCCTTAGAGGATCGAATGCAGCATAGCTTGTTATTAGTTGGGCAAGTTCAGCTTCCACTTAAGATACCTTACCAAATAACTCCAACAATACATTGTCTAGGGGGATAGAACAGTTCTTAGTTAGAGGGGTATTGATGGGAACCACCAGTTTAGCCTCACCCCCTCTAAAGGCAGCATCTTTGGAAGGGCCTTTGAAGGTTTTGGGTCTGAAGCATTTGCCCTTAGGAAGCTCAACAGCTAGTTTAGAGCTAAAACAAGTGGTTTTAACACCAGTCGATCTTCTTTAACGACCGGTTTTTATCATCATGATTTGTTATATAAGAATATTTTTGGACAGACGGGGGCGGAAATAAAACGTAAGCAGACTGTACGGCATAAAAGTCGTCAAAAATAACAATTATATGATAAACTTTAAATTAACTATCCACACAGTAATTAATTGCCCTTTTCGAATATGGGACAACTGGCGCGCATTCACCAACACAACCTGAATGAATCAGCTTGCTATAGTCCCCAATGAGGAAGCGTACTACATTCTGATACGTTGTTGATAGCCTGTGTCTATCTGGTGGAACAGCTACTAATGTGAACGCACGCTAAGACGTTATTGATGGAGTGAGTCAACCGGCAGAGCAGCAACTAGTGTGGGCTTCCACTGCATGCCCAGACGAAATTCATGGGTTGAGTGAATCAGGTTGCATTAGCCCCTCATTAGAACGCACACTGCATTCTGAAAGGCTGTTGATAGCTTTTGTCAATCTAGTGAAGCAGCGGCTAGTGTGTACTTATACTACATACTCAGATGTTATTCATAACTTGAGTGAATCAGGTGGAGGCAGCTGCTGTTTTGAACACATACTGCTGTCATGACCCTCTGGTCAGCCATAGTCACAAATGTCTAGGCGACAAAAATACAAATCACGGAAGGTAGCATAGAGCGTACGAATATCCGGAAACCCCAGAATAACACAGAAGACCGTGACCTTCAGCCGAGCTCTTATTTGCCCTGAAACCAAAGGTAACAATGCAGACGAGCGTTTGAATATGTACAGCCTTTTGTTGGCCTTAAAGTATCCCAGCTGAATTGGTGCATTGAAAGAGGGATGGGCCAGTCACAGACGCCGGGGAAACGTGCGCCAAAATTGAGTTTTGGGACGTTGTGGCGCGAAAAAGTGAAATTCAAAATTACGATTTATTTTTTGAAAATTTATCGGAAAAATAAGCCATTGTTGTGGAAAGTAGGCTTTCCCCCAAAACTGCATACTCCGACATTAAGCATAGTTCAGTTCAGTTAGGTTGAAGCATTTTTTCGTGTAAACTTATATGGCTTACCCAGACGAAATTCATAGGTTGAGTGAATCAAGTTGCATTAGCCCCTGGTTAGAACGCACACTGCATTCTGATACGTTGTTGATAGCTTATGTCTATCGGGTGGAGCAGCTACTAGTATGAACACATGCTAATAAGTTGTTGATAGACTAATCCAATCGGTGGAGAAGCTGTTTGTGTGAAAATATATTGCACACTCTGACGTTATTAATAGCTTAAGTGAATCAGACTGCATTGGTCCCTAACGAGGACGCATACTGCATTCTGAGACGAAGTAGGTAGCTTATGTCTATCGGGTGGAACAGCTGTAGAGATATCTTACAGCAGCCTGATTTTTTAGCTATTTTGTCGTACAATTTGACGCCTCTTGACGAGGCATATTTGTTCAGCCCAGTCGTATGCCCTATCTCTGCTAGCGTAGAAATTCTTCAATTTTCCGTTCCGCACGCTACACAAGACGCTTGCTGGCTGTACACCGTCCCAACCAGCACACATTACCCTATAGATGGACAATTTGTTGGGGAAATCACCCCAAAAATTACCCATTATCCCGGTGTGGTTTATTGAGACCACCAAGGGCAACCTAATCAGCAAAGCCAGAACGTAAGCAGAATTTGCAAAGAGTTTGCTGCACTTTCTTCAACACTATTGTCTGCCTCTTGATGCCCAGTTCGTTTAAATGGTGGTGTAAGCATGCAATGGCCGGTGGGCGCCACTTTGAAAGCCGTTCAAGTGGTTGATTGTAAGCGGGCTGTTGCTCCACTGTTTTCTCTGCGGGCACCTCCGCCGCGCATTAACAACTATGCGAGGTGTTTATGCTTGGAGATAACGTTTATTTAAACGGCAAATTGTTCTATAATAGAGTATGCGAATTTGTTTTCGTATGTGAAATGTATACATTTCGTATTTGATTGCGACGGAATTCCAATGGGTTTTCAAGTACGTGAACTTTAAGTTGAACTTTAAGTTTGCGGTGCGTATGTATCAAGATATAAAATTCCAAGCACACCTATGAGACTTGTATTATTATGGCTCATATTTGGATTTTGTACAAGATCAGGACGGCATATTCGAGCCACTGGATATGAACTAGTAAATTTCTGTAACATTATTGGAATGCCTAGAAAGATTACTGCAAGACTATGTTTCACTTTTGCGCTACGTGGATTATTTACGGAAATATGGAATTTCAAACTTCCCCTTGCAATTGTATCATGTGTCTAATGTGCAAGTCACTTATTCACTAAACGAACAAACATGGCGGAAATATTTCAAGTACTGCAACAACACGGACTATCCGACTACGGTTTTACATGTTACAATGAAAAAATATTTCCACATTAACCGTCGTATTTGTTGTTGTTGCGTGAAACGTCTCACCGTTACTTCACTTCAAGTCGGAGGACTGTTATATTGGTGAAAACCTAAGGAGGAGATTCCGCTAGGTATAATCGACGAATTACGTGTGAAATTGAAAGAGCTCAATTTCCGTGAAAAGAAATGAAAAAAGGTGAGATATACCAAGTGGGCACGTTACGGGGTGAGGTAAACTGTGGGTAAGTTTGAGGCAATATCGTGTCATTACCTCCGAAATTACCGGGTCAAATTGCAGAATGACATTCAGAAATCAGCTGGATGGTGTGAGAGATTACACCGGCTGGAAACTTGCTTCAGTGTCATGGCAACATATGAAGTACTGCATTGTTTGTTGTGGTTCTGAACTATTGTCATCGGGTAACTCGTCGAATCTAGAGTGAGACTTTGTGGGAGAGTTCCTACAAACTGGTGAGCCCGACAATATCGTTTTCACTGAAATTTGGTTCGCTATTTCTACTCGGCGATCCGGCGTATTTTGTCTTCATATTTTAGTCTCACGCCATTTGGTGAGTCAGTTCCTCGATGCAATTTTTTCACGGCGTTTTATTATTTTTACTCACCGTATTGTATTTTTTGGTCATATAATGGGTCCGACCAAAGTTTCATATTTATTCACCTACTCTATACTTCCCGTTTTTACATATTACAAACTATTGAGCGTTTACCACGTCTGGGAAAGATACTAAGCCCTTAGATTCGCATACTGTAGGCGCAGTTACCCCAACAGTTCCTCCATTCGTGGAGACGGATTCCCTACTTTGGTTTGTCTACCTTGAAGCCGAGTTCGTCAATCACCGAATTTTGTCTGACCAGGCGACGTTCAGTCAGTTAGTGTTCAGGATTCCGAAGGAAGTCACCATGCAACTGCGTGACGTCCTCCTCACTCAACCCGCGAAACATCGCTATGAAACCCTTACGGAGGCCATAATCAAGCGGGCAACCCCATCAACGAAGACCCGCTTACAGCAGATTACAGCAGGATGGCAAACGCCCCTCTACGTCGCCCCGTGAAATGCTGCAACCCCTTGGTGGCTCCCACATGGACGGGTCACTACTGCGAGAGCCATGGATGCAGAAGCATCCGGAGACAGCCCAAGCTATTGTGTCTGTAGCCCGTTCACAACCGCAATCAGAAGCTGCTGAAATTACCGACCAAGTGGTCGGGCACTTCCAATCATTTCTGCATAGTTCCAAAAATCTCATGGTAAGTGCCATTCCTACGACCTCGGCGACAAAACGACCTGTAAGTTCGCACTCAACCGACCTTGCAGAGGTCAAGGCTCAGTGGGTAGAAGTGGCTGCCCTACGAAGAGATTTAGGCAATACGACGGATAGCCGTCCCCCAAGGCGGCCCCCGCGGCGTCGGCGTACCAGTAGGTCGCCTGTCGACGAAACTCGCAGCCCCGTAAAGGCTTCTGCCGGTACCATAAACGATATGGTACTAAAGCCACTAGATGTACAACCCATTGTTCGTTTCCCTCACCGCTCCAGGGAAACCGGGTTGCCGACGCGTAATGACGACGGACGTCGCCGTCGCATCCACCCCTAGTCGCCTTATGTTTGTTTGGGATATTTCCACAAGGACCGCACCTCTGGTGGACACAGAAGTGCAGGTTAGCTTAGTCCCACAGACTTCTTCCGAGGCGAGGCAATGAGGCTCTCCTCATCTCCGTGCCGCCAATGGCACCGTTATCAAGGCTTTTGATCAAAGTTCGCTAACGTTGGAGTTGGGTCTCCTACGAAAATTTCGTTGGATTTTCCTTGTCGCTGCTGTTCCGTTTGCTGTCATCGCTTTCGATTTCCTCCGGCATTTTGACCTTTTAGTCGATACGCGACGCCGGAAACTAATGGATGCCGTTACACACCTGAGCATTAACGGTAATCGCACGACCACAGCAGTTACCAGTCCTGTTTGCGCGACACCGACTGTTCTATCGTCTTTTCGGAACTTCTTCAACAGTTCCCACAATTAATTCGGTCATCGAACGAAGTGCCCGCTGTGGCTACAAATATCACAAACAACGTAAGAACCAAAGGCCCGCCTGTATCGGCTTGGCCTCGCAGGCTGGCCCCGGCAAATCTTGAAGTCGCTAGGGCAGAGTTCGAACACATGCTCGAACTCCGAATCATTCGCCCTTCAGATAGTTCTTGGGCCTCACCACTGCATTTTGTTCCCAAGAAATCAGGAGACTGGCCTCCTTGCGGTGACTACCGCGGTCCTAACAGAGTGACGGTCCCTGATGAGTCTCCTATTCCACACATACAGGACCTTACGACCTGCCTCGCGGGCAAAAATATATTCAACAAAATTGGTTTGGCTCGCGCTTATCATCAAATTCCAGTGGCGGCTGAAGATATGCCCAGGACCGCTGTGATTACTCCATTTGGTCTTTTCAATTTCTTTCGAATGCCATCTAGACTAGCCAATGCCGCTCAGACTTCCCAACGCTTCACGCAAGAAGTCACCCGCGGTCCGGACTTAGTCTATCCCTATTTCGACGCCATCTTAGTTGCTAGCCCTTCTGACGGGGAGCGCCTTTCGCATCTACGTAGTCTGTTCGAACAACTGACTAGCTACGGTATCACAGTCAACCCAACGAAATGCGAACCGGGCAAGTCGACCATAGAGCTTCTAGGTCGCCGAATTTCAGCCGACGAACTTGCTGCCCTTCCTTCCAAAGTTCAGGCTGTCCAGAATTACCTTGAGCCTCCTTCTTTTAAGCAGCTTCGTAGATTCTGTGGCCTGGTAATTTATTATCGTTGATTCATCCCTCGCTGCGCACATACTATGCAGCCGATTACCGATCTCCTCCGTGGAGGCGATCGTAAACTGTCATTTACTCATTCAGCGCGTACAGCTTATAATGAGTTCAAAGAGGCTAACCCCAAAATAGCCCTGCTTGCTCATCCAGATCCTAGTGCTCAGTTGTCGATCGTAACCGACGCTTTCGACACGTCTGTTGACACCGTGCTACAACAATACGTTGAAAGCATGTCTCGGGTGTCCTTAGTCCTGTCGCTGATGCCTTCTCACGGACATACCAGCTGGACAGTTTCACACCTAGTCCTCTTGAGCTGGCCGCTATGGCCGCCGCGCAAATAGGCGACCTCGAACAAGAACAACTCCATAGTAGCTCACTCATAATGGAGCCTGTTCCAATAACCTCCTCTGAGGGCACCATCCTATGTAATGTCTCACAAAACGTGCCTAGGCCCGTTTCGTCGTGCAGTGTTCAACGCACCACACGGCCTATCGCACCCTCACATACGTGCTTCAGTTAAGCCCATCACTGGACGCCTTGTATGGCCTAAAGTGAATCACGACGTCCGAAATTGGGCTCACTGCTGCCTGGAATGCCAACGTTCTAAGGTTCATCGGCACACTAAAAGCTCCATCGGTGTCTTCCCGGCACCCGATGCACGTTTTCAGCACGTGCACGTCGACCTTGTTGGAACGTTACCGCCTTCAAACGGTTTCACTTTCATCCTTACTTGTGTCGACTGTTTCACGAGGGAGCCGGAGACAATCCTACTTCCAGATTGCTTTCCCGAAACGGTGGCTTCCGCCTTTTTAGATCGTTCGGTAACCCAATTTTGTTGTCCTGCTTTGATGACTACATATCGTGGTTCCCATTTCCACGGATCTTTCAATCGGTGGAGCAGCCGCTTTCGTGAACATAGTCTGCGTACTCTGACGTTGTTAGTAGCCTAAGTGAATCTGGCTGCATCGGCCCCTACCGAAAACGCATACTGCATACTCAAAATTTTTTCACAGCTTTAGTCAGTCTGTTGGAAGCATCTGCCAATGTGAGCATATACTACACACGCCGACATTGATCATAGCTGAATTCAGTCCGTTTGAAGCACGTAATCTTGCGAACATATACTGCATACTCAGAGGTAATTCATAGCCTACGTGAGTCAGATTGCAATAGAACCTAATAAGGACCCATACTGCATTCTGGGACGTTGTTGATAGCTAGTGTCACTAGAGTAGAGCAGCTGCTATTATGCATTTATGCTGTATACTCGACCGCACATAACAGTCTAACGTGGTGTCAGAAGAGCAGACGAAGTTTGATTCCAAAGACATTACGCAACACGCAGATGTAGTTTAAATGCAATTGTCCCCTTTGTTTTTCTGACTGTCTGTCGGTTCAGAGTCCTTTTGCATGACGTTGACGTAGCGGTCACTCCAAATTTAATCCGTGCGTGTTAACTAGTTACGATCGCTGGTTACACAAATCCACCCTTCGCTGAACACCGACCCCGGTGCTTTACCTATATCTAAAGCGTTCGGAACTTCAACTTCCTTCCCGACCTCGGGAACGTCCGATGGTGGTTCACGGAATGCAGTCTGTGTGTATAACTTTACCCTGTTGAAGTGAACTGTGACTGACTGTCTGTCAGCTCCTATCAGTTCGCCAATCTGACGGGTTGCCTCTGGAAGTATTCATCCGACGATATACAGCACTTTCCATTATTTGTGCATCTTCGCCGGGCCCCCCGTGCTTGGAACCGTGTTGTGCAGCCACACTCTTTCGCCAAACTTCAAGGAGCTCCGGACATCTTCTTATCATAATGGTCCTTCTGGTGTCTGTAAGATGTCTTCAGATGTGTCCTTATGATCTGGAGAGCCCTTTGAAGTATATACAGAAGGTTGTTCACGTATTGTGTAGCTGGAAGTTGCGGTAGCTGTGTAACCGGCAGTCGGGCATTTGGGAGCAATCTCGTTTGTAGTCCGGTCAACGGAGATTTGGGGTTTGATCAGTCGATGAATGAATAGGATTACGGTGAGCTAACATACATCTCGGTATAGTGTAGTGACCGGTGATCGTGTGACTTCTCTAAGGATCCCGGCCGCCACCGTGTTTTCCAACTTGTCTGTTCCGTACGCATGATTCTGTGTACGTCTTTTATAGGGGGCCTGATATGAACCCGGCGCCACCTTCTACAGTCGTGCAACTAATTGCCCGCGACAAATGCTTGCTCCTTTCCCAACGCACCATTTATTGTTCCATTCTTCAAGGTCGCTTAACCCGAACCTTTTCCAGCGTTGTTTAACGCATTCGAGGGTTCCACTCGCTTTTCGCTTGGCGCGCGTTTCAGTGCCGCCGAGTGGGCTGTAGCCCGCCTTGCGCTTCTTCTGTTCCTCCTCATTGTTGCCGCGGTTGGTCCCAGACTAGGCTAGAGCTGGTCACTTATCATATTTCCAAACATTGCTTAAAATATACGGTTTGTTTCCAAACCCTGCTGTGTTCTCTAGTTCGATGCCCGTTGGGACTAGGTTTCGGTTGCTGTCCAAGAAAGGCGTTTCTAATTGTTGGTGGACGAGGGTCTAGCGCATACCCACTTGTTAACTACGATAGCAAAATCTCTTTTGGTGACATTCTTCCCCTCGGAAGCACTGAAGTGACTATTGGAGGGCCGTTTCGTCCTTTCTACCTGCTCATTGCCTTGCGGGTGGTAAGCTGATGTTCGCGTTTTATCTAACCCAAGTAGCCTACACACTTCGCGAGCGAAAATGTTTTCAAAGCAGGAACCTTGATCTGTATGAAATTGGCCAGGGGCTCCCCAATGGCACAACTAGCGGTCGACATTGACTGGTGCCACCGTCGATGTATCCACTTTACAAGCGGAACTGCTCCGTGCGCACGATAAGCCTTTTTCCAGCAGATAGTGCCAAAGTTGTCGTGCAAATAATACCAGGGCAAGCATTTCTTTCCTCGTTGTATGATAATTCCTCTCGCATTTACTCAAACACCGACTACCGTAAGCTATCACTCGTTCCCTACCGTCTTTTCCTCGTTGAGAGATGACCGCTTCAACTGCACAGTCGATAGCGTTGGTATTCAGGATAAAATCTCCGGCCTTCGACGACAGATCATGAAATGCTAACACCGCCGCCGTGCACTGAGCTTCGCGTGGTGCTTTAAAAACATGATCACGTTTTCCTGTCCACGCGAACTCCCGATCACTTTGTAACACTCTTGTCAAGGGGGTGGAAATGCCGGCGAAATCAGTGATGAAACGGCGGTACTAGGAAGCCAGCCCCGGAAAACTCCTCAGCTTGTTTGCGTTCTTTGGTGTGGGCCAGGGTCGAATCTGCTCCGTCTTTCTCGGGTCTGTGCGAATAACCAACCCAGGGATAATGTGCCCCCAAAGTGTTACCTCTTTCATCAGGAAGTGGCATTTTGAGGGCTTTAGTTTCGAGCCGACTTCCGCCAGGCGGTCTAGCACAGACTCCACATTGTGCACATGCTCTCGATCGATCTGCTCGTGGACTATGACACCATCTAGGTATACTAGGCGTACTCTGAGAATCAAGTCGTGCAGTGTTTTTTGCATTACGTGTTGGAAGTTCGTGAGTGCGTTCGACAATCAAAAAGGCATAACTTCGAGCTCATACAATCCCGACGGCACAGTGAAAGCCGTCTTGTCTCGGCCACTTTCTTCGAATTCCACTTGCCAATATCCTGATGCCAAGTCCAACGTGCTGATATACGTGGTTCCACCGAGAGCGTCAAAACGTCGTCAATTCTGGGTGATGGGAATGCGTCCTTCTTTGTTATTTGGTTGGGCCTCCTGTAACCAACGCACAATCGCAGGTCGCCGCCTCTCATTTCTACCAGGACTACTGGAGCATCCCACGGGTAGTTTGAGGGTTGGATGACATTCTTCTGTAGCATATCATCAATCGTCTCACCCACCTCATCCTGAAGGGGCTTGGGTATCCTGCGTGGAGGTATTTTGATTGGTGGTGCATCCGCCATATTAATTCGATGTCTTGGAATGCCTGCGCGACTTAGCCCTGCTCCCTTCCACGCAAATACGCGTGGTCGACTTTTGACTATTGCTTTCAGATATTGGGCACTTCGCGAATCCTCAGAAACCCCACTCGACTGGATCGTCTCGCTAACTCGGCGATTCGCTTTGGAAGGGGCAGTGATGACATGGAGGGAGAAGTTGGTTTCTGGCGGAGTTTTGAACATAGGTGTTAAGTGAGTGGTACCGGATGGGCTTCTCAGCTGAAGGGTGGACAAATCGAGTGTGCCCCCGAGGCGATCCAGTAAATCCATCCCGACTATAACACAGAATGAAAGGTCCGGGCTCACTACAAAATTGTGCTGTATACAACATCCGGATATTAAAACCGGTGCAACCATTCTGCCCTCCATCGGCATTTGGTCCTCACTGGCTGTAAGAATGCGTTGGCAACACGGTTTCCGTCTGTAGCCCGAGAGTCTGCGTACTGCGTGTATACCGATTAAGCTTAATGACGCTCCGGTGTCCACTTAGCCTACAAGTGCTTTTCCGCATATTATTACCCGTACCGAAATCTCCGCTGGTGGTTGGGAGCATTCGGCAAGGGAGGGAACGTAAACGGGACTACAAAGCTTACCTGTTCTCATGTGGTTTCCTGGGGCCTGGTTGATGGTGTTAGAGGCGTGACGACTTACCCTGAGGTCGTGGTTGCACGACCTACGTGATATGTTTGATCCGGGTCACCGTTCTCGGCCTCCGTCCCGCGAATGGTTGGGTCCGCGAAACCAGTCTGAGTTCCTACTGTATATTAGGGGGCTGTTCCTTCGGTGGGTCGCTGGTGTTGCAACGCAATATTGTGCCGGTCAACTGTCGGCTGCTTCGACTCTTTCGAGATCCTCGGCCAGCCGCACGGCAGCATCAAGGTCGCTGGGCGAGTGGAGCAGGAACTCCCTTTTTATAGACGTTGGCAGGATTCCTTCTATTAGCTGTTCAAGGATTCGCTTCTGGAGTTCCTCTCGGGACTCTGCCTCGTAACATCGCTCGGCCAGGCGCCGCAATTCACGAACAAACGACCGAACGGTCTCCCCCTCGAGTTGTTTACGACCGTGAAACTGCTGTCGATAGACTGTTGGGTGCAAGGGGGCATCTAATAGACGTCGAAGTTACGTGAAAGTCCGGTCTGATACAGGAGTGTCCAGGATTTTAACATCGACCACAACATCGAAGGCCTCTCCGCTTAACAAGTTAAGGATCAGGTTGTTATGGGACTCCACGGGGAAGTTCCGAAAATAGGCCCGTACTTGGCCTTCCCAACGGGAATAATGACCCCCCATAGTGAACTTATCGGGATGTGGAATAGATACTTGCAGGTCCGTTGTTGTGGGTTTCGTCGATAACCTGTCTAGAATACCCGTCAGTGTCTGCATGAGATGACTGAACTCTCCAGAACTGGAAGGGACGACAGGGCACTGGTTTTCTTCAGGTTTCTTT
>LUCH01009504.1:0-11307 GCA_013368495.1 Paragonimus heterotremus | reverse complement strand
AACTCCGTGATATTACATACTCTCGGATGCTGGTAATTTGGAATATTGAGGTTACCATCTGGAGTATTTGTGAACGCTTTCCTGTGAGTCAAATCCTTTTGATTACCGTAGCTTGCTGGAACCTTGTAACCGTTTTGTCTCAGTCGTTCATTTCGTTATCACTGATGGCCTAATGAGGTACGCTCGCAGTTATCTGGTCTATTTAGTAACCCGCTACGACCACTACAAGTGTGGTGTCGACTAGGCGTTTTCGAAACAGTTAATGTTGCAAGGAAATCGAGGCGAATAACAACTCAACAGTGGGGTATTTTGGCAGACAGTCAGTTGTCGGAACCAAAGGTAGGAATATGCACACAAAAATAGTTATCCAAAAGTTTGTTATATATATTTTTTATCACTTCAAACAAGTATGCGCAATGCTACCTCGTGCAGTAATTGCGCACAAGCAACAGAATGGATCACAAAACAAGAATACCGTTGCAATGTTCTCCTTTCAGTGTACTTGAAGCAGGCGCTCATGTTCAGATAAAATAGAAAGTAAACAACGCCGAAGCAATTTAGCGAACAACAGACTTGCAAATTAATGTGTCCACTAGAGTAGCCGATGGGATTTTGTTTCGGTGGAATGAGTGGTGGCGGAATGGCGAATGGTATACGCAGTGGACTGCCAGGGTACATTTGAGCAACAATTGGGTGGAAATTTCTTATGAGATGAATTGAGAATTGAACTGTGTAGGTTAACGATCGAACGTACAAGAATAGTGAAGCACATTTGGGCGCAACAACACAGAACATATATTATCGAATCGTTTGTATCTACCAATTTGTACAGGATATTAGAGTAGTAAAACAATTACATTACAAGGATACAGAGCATGTTATTCATGTCCAACACATCCGCCGCGTCTTGAATGATCATGCGGGCACTTGTAATTCCGTGGAGGTCCTGATTCCAAACGTTCACATTATCCGATTATCGGTTCTTTCAATGTTTCTTCTGCTTCAGGAATAGCGTGTACTTCAGTAACGTCGTTCGCTTCCAATGCAACAGCATTACTTAGGAAGGACTCGTCAGAATTTGAAGCAACATGATTTCTGTTAACAGACTGACCTCTGGGATGAGCCCAACCTGATTAACACACCTTCGATGACGGGAATGGTCTTTTAAGTCAAGAATATCATCCACGCGGTTTCTGTGAGAAGGAAAAACCATTCCATTGGCAAGACGTAAATCGTTGCCTTTGAGAAATGTATCAGCTGTTTTCGCTTGGTCAGAACTTGTACGCAGAAAACGGGATTTGATAAGGATCGCGAGACTCTTTCTAGTTACCGACTGTGATGCATTTCCGTATTGCATGAGAAAATTATCGATTCCTCGATCAATTTCCACAAATGAGTTTGATGTTAAAGAAGCACTGGCAGACTTCAGTTTGCGTACAAAATCTTTTGTAAGTCTATTGAATTGTGGATGTCGCAGAACAATAAACAGATGCAGACATCTAAGTCCTTTGGTCCATTCGTCTAAAGACTTAGCAGTGAAGTGAGTACCACTGTCCGTGACCAAAGCAGCAGGTACACCCACGCGACAGAATAGTTTTCTCAAAACGTGTTGTGCAAAGTCTGCACTCGGTGACGAAGCGAGAAAAACTTCAAGCCACCCATAGTAAACATCAATAATCACTAGGGCATAGTATTTCCCCAGAAAAGCACCACAATAATCAGTATGAACCCTCTGTAGTGGACAAGTGGGTATGCGCTAGACCCTCGTCCACTAACAAATAAATACGCCTTTCCTGAAGAGCAATCGTAACGTAGTCCCAACAGGCATCGAACTAGAGAACACGGTAGGGTTTGGAAACAAATCGTATATTTCCAGCATGTATTTGGAAATATGATAAGCAGTTAGCTCTAGCCTAGTCTGGGACCAACGGCAGCAACCAAGAGGAAAAGAAGAGAAGCGCGAGTTGGGCTACAGCCCACTCGGCGGCGCTCAAAAGCGCGCCAAGCGAAAAGTGCGTGGAACCTTCGAGTGCGTTAAACAACGCTCGAATAGGTTCGGGTTAAACGACCTTGAAGAATAAAATAATGAATAAGTCGTTGAGAAAGCGGCAAACATTCACTGCGTGCAATTAGTTGCACAAATGTAGAAAGTGGCACTGAGTTCTTATCAGGCCTCCTGTTGCAGGCGTACATAGAATCATGCGTACAGAACAGACAAGCAGGAAAACACGGTTGCAGCCGGGATCCTTAGAGGAGCCACACGATCGCCGGTCACTACACCTCTGAAATGTTTCGAACGTAACGGGCCACAGAAGCCATCGTGATTGTTTCGCATGACCGTTATGTATATAGTTAATACAAGTCTTGACAGTAAGTTCGATATCTGATTCTAATTCCGGTCACCAGCAAGATAGGCGTTCAAGCGACCTCATCTTATCAACTCTCAAATGTTCGGAATACAATCCCGCAAGGATACCGGCGGAGTGACAACACGACCACCAAATCAGTAATACATCTGGAGTAATAGACTGGTTTTACAGTGACAACAAAGTGCAGGAAATCTACGTTGCTCCAGCTGTGTCCAGCCACGTCTTAAAGCAGACATAGTAGAACCGAAGAATTTATGAATATCGCACACAAGTGAATCACTTTTGCTGGCAGTGGTTGAACTAGCAAACAATCAGCACTGTCAGAATTTGAGTCCAGTGATGGAAGTGTGGATAGGTAATCAACATGGTGGACAGTTTTTGCACCACGATGAATGATTGTGTAATTGTAGGAACTGATGGCAATGCTCCAGCGTTGCACCGTAGCAACAGATGACTTTGCCTGCGATTTGCTGAGATGATACAGAAATTTTAAAGCTTTACAGTCTGTTGCAATAATGAAAGAGAGTCCATGCAGGTACTTATGAAGTCTGTTGACAGCCCAGTATACTCCAGAGGCTTCACGTTGGGTCTGAGAATACCCACGTCCGGTTTCAGACAAACCACGTGATTTGCATGTAACAGGTCTACCACACTGTTCTAGAATCGCACCTACTCCAGTGGCAGAAGCATCGGTAACTACAGTTCGACGATCCTTGGCAGAAAACAGTTCTAAACAGCAGTAGTTTGAAGACGGTGAAGCAAAATACGGAGCGTTTTTTCGTGTTTGGTGGACCAAGAAAAATTGTTGTTGGATAACATGTCCAACAAAGAAGTGACATTTTGAACGAAATTCGGAATAAAACGCGAGTAGTATTGGATTGAACCCAGAAAGTAACGGAGTTCATGAGGGTTAGTTGGTGACGGTGCATTCACAAATAGGGCTAAGCGTTGTAAACCTTGTTTGAAACCATCACAATTAACCATATGACCAAGACCTGAGAAAGAAAAACTGCAAAATTACACTTCTCCGGCCTAACGGCTACATTGAAGTCAGAAACTCATTTCAACAGAGAAAGAAGGCGATAGTCATGGATGGGTTTATCGGCAGCATGGACAATAACGTCATTGTGATAGGTTTCGGTGCCATCTAATTCTTTAGTAATTATATCCATAACATCCTGAAATACAGCTGGCGAAATGTTCAAACCAAATGGTAGAAAGTTGCATCGACACAGTTCGAATGGTGTAGTGATCGCAGTCAGATTGCTTGATACCTCACCGAGTGATATTTACAAATAAGCATCCTTTAGATCAATTTTTGAAAAGAACTTGGAGCACGACAGACGATACAATATGTTCCCGGCTTTTTCTGTTGTGCAACTGCGTTGTAGTGGGCATGTATTCAACGTTAACCGGTAGTCACCACAAATTCTCGGTATAATTCCATCAGCTTTTAGTGGTGTAACTATTGGAGTCGCCCACTTTGACGAGTAAACAGACGTTATCATACTTTTATTACAAATGGATTGTAATTCTTTGCGCAACTGTTTTCGTAAATCAAATGAGAAGATTCGTTCCTTCAGAAAGTCTGGATCCCCCGAAGCTCCATACTTTACCTTTGGTATTCGGTTCCATCCTGTGGCATTAGAACGGTCCATTATAAGCTGTCCAATGCCCACGTCGCTCACTGACGTCAGCGGCGAGATGTCAGAATATAGCAGCCGTAAAACTTCAAGTCAAGGAATACAAGGACCTGAGCTTGAAACTAACAATCGACAGTTGACAGGACTAGCATCGGGCAATTTAGCCAATACGGTGCAGCATCCTACAAGAGCCAATGAATGGAAAGTGATATAACGAATGTTAACTTGTGTGGGTTGTAATTCCGCATCACGATAGAATACAACTAGGTCTGGATGTGAAATTATTGGTTTTACATTATCAGTCTACAATATAAATGTGAACTTTGCCAGAAGCAAATACTAACGTTTTGAAAACGTGAGAAGTGTTCTGGGGTGAAATAGATAAAGGAAGAGTAGAAATGTCGTCAGTTAATGCTTCAACATCGAGGTGGGAATTTGTCGTTAAGTGACATGAACACTTAGACTCGCATACCGACTGAATATGCACCACCTTGCCACAGCCGGAGCACCTAGCACGTATTTGTGGACACAAATACCTTGAATGGTTGCATCCACAAGATGCGCACTTCCAAAATTGTTTTAAAACTGAATTCACATTACTTCCCTTAGAAAACTGGACGGATGGTCTTCGAACACGGAAGTCAGTACGCGGTTTGAGTGCGTTATCTTGTTTCGGACTTGGATTATTGCTTTCAGAATAATTTCACAGAACCTCAGTAGTGTTCGTAACCTGTTCTACTTCCCATGCCGTTCACACACTTTATGAATAATCTGGAGCCTTCGATCATGATGCGAGAAAATTTTTTGTTGTAACTCTGACAGGCTAATACCAGCAATCAACCAATTCTCCAATTGAAAGCCGTATTCAGAACTGTTTGCTCGCGTTTGCAACTGTAGGGCAAAAAAACGAACCAACTGAGATTCAGACCGAATCGACACATTGAACTTGGCTAATTCAACTGCCACAAAATTCACCGGTGTGAAGTGTCGGAGGAGTATATGCTTCAGTGTGGGATAGGAACAATTGATTGGTGGCTCCTGGAAAGTCGTTTTTGACAAGGGTACAAGCTTCTGCGCCGATGAAGTGTAGAGAGAAAGCAACTATCTTCTTCTTGTCCAAATCAGATTTTGTGGCGCACTAAATGTCAAACCTCTCCGAATAATCCTTCACTTATCGAGCATTTGAACTCGTGGCTAATCGATCTGTTTCAGTAATCATTGTAAATAGTACGAAAGAGTGACACCAAATGTTGTAATTAGAATTAAACTATATAGGATAACGATCGAACTAACAAGAATCGTAGAACACAATTAGGGGCAACGACACAGAAAGTATATTATTGAATAGTATGTATCAACCAATTTACACAGCATATTGGAATATAAAACAACTACGTAGTGGAAGGAGACAAAGCATGTTGGTCATGTTCATCAAAGACATGTCGAGATAAGGAATACCCGAATGAAAACGCTTTCGTACAGGCCACTTTTCGACGGCCAATACTGGGAATATCTTGTTTATCAGCTCCATCTGTAGTGAAGTACCTGCCTCGGTGTGATATCACTCTGAAGGGTCTGAAGTAGACATCCCATTATTGGTTTTATCGAATAACACCGAGTAAGTATGTAGGTATATGTGACCATATCATACAAAATCCGATTAAGCTACACGCCTTGCCACCTTTGGGTTGAAGTGTAAACTTTTCATTTGTGCCCAACGGTAGTGAAAGCAGTCCACCGGATCGACGGGGCAAAGTGACTTAGGTAGACCAACTGGATGGTCGCAGGGTTTGTCTATACACTGTTTCAACTACAATGATCCCAAGGTCCTCCTTTAAGGTTCATGTAATACCGAACAGGGTGGACACCGGGCGTCCCGTCTGTTCGTTCTAGAGGTCTTGAGAATTTGACAGCATCTTCAGCCGTCTATACAAATGATCTAGGCAGTCGTACCGACATGTTCATAACCACGCCCGCAAGCTCAGTTACAGAATAGATTGTACTGGAACCGCCTGACTCTATCCGTGATTACCACATAATGTACAATAGTATTGGCCACTCAGCTTAACAGAGATCGCCCAGCGATTGTCTTACCAATAGCATCTGATGTGGGCATGACCATCGACTAACAAGCAAAATAATACACACACATGCGAGTGGGATATTCTTTCAAACGGAAGGTGGGAGTGGAAAAGTAATACATCAACCGACATGTAAGAATCAAAGAATCGTCGCAGGGAAATGGAGAGATGAAAATAAAAGAGGACCATGCATATTATTAAGCTGGCAGAACGGACGGCATTTGGCCCCAATATGCACGCCATAGTTTATACCAGGCCCAACAGTATGTCCTCAGTAGCCATCAGAAGGAAACAGAGATTGAACTTGGACATTGTGGTCGACAGTTTAAGGTGCCCGCTAAATCCCCTACTAAATTGCCACATGACGTTGTTGGCACTGACTTCGTTCAACAGCCTGTTACAAACATGGGAATATTTGAAAATGAAGAGGTTCACGCATACCTCTCTAAGAAGTAGAGGGATCGGTAGGATAAATGCGTTAGTTCTCGGTCCACATTGACAGTCGTGTTTCAAATGAACAAAACACACCGTTGTGAAGGCGTTTGAGCGAATCAGTTTACATGAAAACGTACGTCTTAACCTTCAACCTTCTTAACCAGAGTGAGTCAATACCCAGTTTTTGACAACGTTCTCCGTAGATGAATGATCGTCGAAGATTTTCTAGTGCAAGCCTCCCAGATCCGCGTAGGTGGCAATAAGTTAAAATGCAGTACTCAAGCTGAGGTCCAGCAAACATTCAACAAACCATTAGCCTCGCAGTCGGTAGATTAATTTTTTTGATAAAGCCTATTGTTCATTCAGTTTTGATCACCTGAAAGCATACCTGTTTGAAGTGTTCAGAAGTGTTCAAATGCCGTCTTCCTAGATCTCGTATGGAAGTGGTGGTGATACCATTATGACGATCGAGTGAGACAGAATCATCAGGTGTTTAGCAGCCATGGGCTGCAGCGGTTGATTTGTTTGCTGAGAATTTCATCATCCGTGTTGAACACCACAATTTTTGGGGTGGTAAGATGCGGAAGTGATTTTGAAGTTTGCAGCAGAGAGAAAACCCTTGACATGTTTGGTAACATCGCATGCGTCATTTATATACACTAGGTTGGTTGGTAAAGCCAGTATGAGACAGTTATCTATACGCGCAAATACATAGCAACAAGCGTTTCTGAGACAGAATAACCCAAGTTTCACACCCCAATACGGTGAGTATGTGGCCGTAAGCTGGAAAAAATAATAGATCCGAACTTTTTATAAGGCTCGCCGCTATTAGGTGCATCTCCCTAGGCCAGTGGGGCATGCAATCACAGAAAGCGGAAGAAAACTTCTTGGAGCTAATGCGACTGTCCTGACAAGCCAGTTTCCGCAATTGACCGCGCGAAATTACTGACAATGATAAAAAATAACGAATGAATTGAATGAGGGGGCATATCATAATTGGGTTCTGAAATAGCTTAAAGAGGGAGGTCTTAGCCTAAACATAAATTTTGGGCTAATGAGCAAATAGTAAACCATGTAACTTCTCGATGTTTACCTCCGCTACAACGATACGACGGGACACGTAATTTACTCAGCTTCCACTTACATAGCAAGGAGAGAGGTGTGTATTTCGTCCTAATTATGAGACGCAAAAGCGAGCTGATAAAATGCTCACAGCAAAGACGATAATCTTACTACGAATCATGGGGAGTGCTGACCACGTAAAATGGTGTAAAATGACGAACGTGTACGATGAGAACAATAGCACCCCCACGACAGCGATTGCAGGTGGCAAAAGAGCAAAATGCTCAACAAGAAGGGACATGCTGTTTATAGTCAGTCAGGTGTTTAAGGAAATATATCCTGCTGTTTGTGTGTGTTCCAATGGAGTGTGGAAAGGTACCACCAGGACGGATTCATTCTGAGGTGTGAGAAGCGGGGTTTCGTTTAAGGCGAGGGAACTTTGTTGATTGGAATCGTTTTAATCGACAAAATCGGGTTTGAGGCGATCAGTAGAAATGTACTCGTGTTTACCATGCTGGTCGATAACAAAGCATTTGTCACTCCGAGTGAGTACCTTTTATAGGCCAAGAAATGTTTTCAATGGAAGTACGCATGTTACCCTAGGCCTGTCGAACTGCACGCATTGAGAAATACCCAATACAGTAACATTTCGCACCACTGCTTCCCAGCAGCACTTTTACCATCTACATCTCAAAACGAATTTGTTGAGTTGCACATGTGCGTTCGTTTGTTGTGACGCTGTTTGACGTTAATATCGACCATCTCGCGATGGTGCACTCACAGTGATTTCACAAACGATCAAAGATCAACAAGTGGACATTCCGAGAAGTACTTTACTGTAAATATATATTTTCATCAAAAGTCAAAGCGTGGCGAACAAGCCTGTTTTCCGTGTATCATCTTCAGGTCAAATACAACACAACAAGTATGAAATTAATTATCAAGTCAGGATTCTGTGAAATTTAATAAGGTGTGAACCCAATGTCATTTTGGGATTACGGATATGGTTACTGTGGTGCCGTGTCAAGTGTTGCACCGACAACAGGCCACCGTAACTTCAGCGCTTCAACACATATTAGGGTTTCGCAGCCGGATTCCCATCGCCTCCGCAGCAGCCAAGATACGACATTTCACACCTCTGGTGTGAACAAGTGTGACACGGTAGATCGGCTTGAATACGACATCCATATTGACTCTGTGACCCGTATTAACTAGGTGGGCAGAAGTTGCGCTGGAAATCTTTCGTCGTTGTCCGGTTGTCAGCCACTCTGGATGATGTTCGCGTGTTCTTTCCGATAAGCGCCTTGTTGTGCGACCAACGTAACCTGCTTCACAGGAACAAGCAAATGAGTAGATACAAAATGAGGTAGCACTACTGGGCACTGCATTTTTGAGTTGAAGGCGTACAGCTGGCCTAGAGGAGAACGTTAGTCTTGGTTGTGCAGCGTGGAACGTTCTCATCAGGGTCGTATCAGCGTGGAACGTTCTCATCAGGGTCGTATCAGCGATACACTTGATAATTCGCCCTTGTAAGGCAAATTCATTTAGACGGCTTTCCGCTCGACAGATAACGCGCAGTTTTCCGGTTCTCTTCCTTGCACGTTTCGAGTTAGGAATATCGCTAGATATCTGTTTGAGCGAACCGTTTCACATAATAACTTCAGCTCACCGTCTAGCGTGTCCTCAATACAGGTTTTATAAATTCGATTCGTTAAACAGCGTACCAAGTTTTCTTTCTGTTTCATAAAAACAAAGCTGTGAAAATGAACATATTGTCCATTCCACATTTGCTCCTTATGCATGCCTCGTTGAATCGATCCATCTGGACGTTTCAATGGTGTAACATCGAGGAAAGCTAGTTCTTCATCATCTTCTACTTTCATAGTGAACTGCAGTTTCTTGTGAGCTGAGTTGGCTAATTATAACAGGCAGTCAGTATCAGTGTTGTTGTCGACGACACACAGGATATCATTTACATAACGTTTATGCAGCACGCACTGATCTATCAATTCTTTCAGCCTTGTTTGTCCTATCATGCCCATGAAAATATCAGCCAGCAAAGGGTCAAGTGACGATTCCATCGCAACCTCATCTTTCTGGCGATAGATTTTTCCATCAAACCGAAACTGGATGTTCTGCGTGAAAACTAACAAAAGGTCTTTGAGTTGTTCATCAGGCATTCCGAATTGTAAATCGTTCAAGTGGATGTAATCGAGCATAAAATCAACTGTTTCTCTCAGTGGTACCTTCGTGAACAGCGAGTACACGTCCAATGATAACATTCTCTTATTGTTAGTAGTCAGGTTTTCTATAGATTCAATGAACTGAAACGTATCTTTGAGGCAAATTGGGGCTAGTCTGTTTCGGAGTGGTTTCAAAAGTTCCGTCAGCCATTGAGGCAGTGCGTGATATGGTGAGTTTATCATGTATTAAATCGGGCGTAGGGGTACGCCATCTTTATGAATTTTAGGTAAACCATAGATTCTTGGTGTAACTGAGCCTGTTGGTCGCACCCGCCCGAATACTGAAACCTCAATCCATCCATTTTGCTTCATGTTTCTCAGGAGTTTAGAAATATGCTTCTCGACTGCCAGTGTCTTGTCCTTTTCAGACCCCATTCTTCAAAATATAGCATCATCCCTTAGTATATCGTTCATCTTGTTTAGGTACGCTTGTTTATCGAACAGCACTATCCCCGCGCTTTTATCTGGTTCAGTAATCAGGATTTTGTCATCCTTCTGTAGGTTCTTCAAGGCCTCAATATGATCTCTTGTCAGCATCCCACCTACATTGGGTTTCCCAGACCGGCCCACCTTGACGCGCAAAAGGATCTTAACCCTCGGTCGATCGACTATGTGGCTGAAACGCAAAACCCTGAGGACTCCCACTCATTCACTTCCCACCCATTTGACTTTCACCATAACCCGCCAAAATCGAGAAGGAATAATCTATCCTTATAAGTCCACCAGGCAAACTCATACTACATCAAAGCCCCCCATCAGAATCCACGTTGTCCGAATGTGTGTTTTATTTGACATATCGCCCTGACAGCCCATTCATATTGGCAGTTCGTAGATCACCCACTCTTATTTGTCACTTGACTGGCGGGCGCCTAGTATTCGTAGGGGCGTTTCAGGAGGAGTGCCGTACTTTGCTCTCTGCTTTTAACAGCTGACATCACTAGCTTTTTATACGAACGCAGGCTATTCAACCTGGGCAGAGTGATCTTGTAACATATTACTTATATCGTATACAATTGGCTATTTTGTTTCTTTTTCGCAATCGCACGATGATAACGCGTGGATCTTATACTCAGGTTTTAGCTAAGTCATGCTGAAAACAGCTTCGCAGCTCCAATCATGCTCCAGCAGCCCAAAATAACTTCATAACAGTGCTACCTTCTGGACGCCCGTAAGTGGAAGTATCTTCTGAGTTCAGCTCTGATTATTACAACCTACCCAAACCCCATAGGTTTAGAGCAGCATGCACTCAGTTTACTACCATTAAGAGTCTAGCAAGGCACACCTGCATTTAATTAGGTTATTAGTATTACGTATTTATCCATTACAAATTCACCCGGATGGTAGGTGAATCGAACAGAGCACCGAGGACGAGGGACCCTTGTTGATTTTGTTAAGGTTTGTTGCATTATTTTGATATTGCTGTGCCTTGTTTGATCTGTGTTGAAGGGTGGCCCTATCTTTCTTCATTTTTCTA
>LUCH01009495.1:0-10156 GCA_013368495.1 Paragonimus heterotremus | reverse complement strand
CACTTACAGCTCGGTTGTTTGTTTGCAAGGTGTGGGCGCCTTGATGTTGTATGTTTGAATATAGACGTAGCTATTTTTACTGACTAGGTCTCCTCCCCTTTCCCTTTCTGTTCTTCTCTCTTCCTATACAGGGTTTGCTTTTTATTCTTCTTCATGGTTGTGTGGCAGTTAAGCATCAGTGTGAACCACTGATGTATTGCTGTTTATGATGATGATGATGATGATGATGATGATCCGTAACGACCGCACGTGCTCACTGTCTCGGTCAATGTTTGGTGAGTCCCAACACTGCTAGATCTGATGCGAGTCATTGTCAACACAACACGAAATACAGATATGATTCAAAAAACAAACACGACAAAGCTTAAAAACATATAGTACAGAACCCATATAATACAATGCGAAATGAATTAATGCGTTACTCGATAGCGAATAACGGTAATCGTCTGCGATCTTTTAATGCACATGGCACCAGCAGAGTAGACATTGACAGCAAAAAAATTCGAACCACTTTTCGAGATACCGGAAGGTGTGAGTAGAGGCATCTGTGGATTGTATTTCCTTCAGTAACCTGAATCAGTCATTGGTTATTGTTGGCTTAAACGACATGGCCGGGACGCAGTATCTGGACGTCAACAAGTGACGCGGTTGTAAAGTTGATGTTCGAATAGAAACCATTTATACTTCATCCGGATACCGTACACTTTGCGGTTGATATTTTATACTGTCTGGTTGGATTACCCACGGTGCCATTTCTTGCTCACCTCTATCGCATCCGGTTGTCAACATTGAAACTTCTGTCGTGGCTACTTTTCTTTTCAGTACTGTTTTTTCTTTCTGTTTCTAGGTGGTCGTGTACTCTGAAGTTATCAACACTGTTGCTGTACTTGTTTTGACGTTGAATTGGCAATAGGCAGTGCTCCCTTACATCATGGATTGGAATCACAGCTTTCTTGCTTTATGCGGGTTTCTAGAACATTCCAACGCAGAGACTGATTGGCAAGGTTCCCTCCACAAACCGCTGCCATTGTTTCAACCGACACCAATTGATTTCGGTTACCACACGTCAATTTCTCGCAATCTTGAGACGGGAGAGATTTCGTTTGCAGATCAAGATTGTATTACCTATGATCTCTGTTCGGAAGGCCACGGTGAGAAGGCTGTCAGCAAAGTAAGTTAACCACATCGTGCTCCTCACGTATTCATAAGATGGACTTTGCCTTCTCAATTAACTAGGTGAATTCAGATCACAGCCAACATCTGGTTTGGTGTATTTTTAGGATCCGTTGTCTATGCGTGACGTGATCAACCTCAATGACGAACTTCATCGACGCTTGAAGAATACATTTACGCTGAGAACGGCAAGTATACCTGGCGTTTCACAAGATGCCTCACAGCTTTTTGAGGAACAAGAGATTCTGGAACACCTGCTTTCGTCTAATCCGTTGTCCGGCATAATTGCTTCCGGATTAACAAATACTTCGAGTGAGGTCGATCAACCGAACTTCAGGCATTTGGAAATGGAAACAAAACTGTTGCTGATGAAACGCATGAGACAAGCGGAACCTGTTAAACGGTATGCTGTATTGGTAAGTTCCGTTATTTTCTCGGATTCGTTCTTTTGTTTATGGGCAGTATTCTTTATCGTGATATACGTGACACTTCACATAATGAGGTTTTTCCGCTCCCAATCTGGTGCTTCACTCTTACTCCCAGCATCATAATTACGCTTCTGTGTCATGTGTGTCTGCGTCTTCAGCCGAAAGTTGTATACATCCGTAGGCTCTCATTTGGGGAAGTTTCTTTAGTCGGTTGAACCGAGCCTCAAGCCAGGAATTTCGGGCCTCGATGTCTGGTCATCGAGCTGCTTTTTCAGGTTGATCTAAGCTCTATGTACGGTGTTGCACGAGTCAGACAGTGAAGTGACACAGGAGTTATAAACCTCAGTCCAGACGTTAGATGTGAGGATCCTACCGTTACTACCCCTATCCGTCATGACTATACTGGACCATGACGCGGTTTGACGGCTCGCGCATTTCGTTAGTTTATCAGGTTTGGCTAGACAATGTGCCGATCAGATCAACAGAGTCACTCATGCTGAGCGAACCAGTAGATAAAGGTCTGATGAACTACAGTCTTTTAGTCCTTTAGACTAAGGGTTGGAAGAAGGTTCGCAACTTTTTTTTCAAAAGTGGTGCTACTTCTAGTACACTGAACTAATCTATCAGGGCGGCGATAACTCCTAAAATTTCCCGATCATTTAGGCAGCAGAAGCGGCTTGATTTTAGGGACCTCACTCCGAGTGTCTGACCCAAAGGTCTGACCTGCGAGGCAACAGGCAGTCGGATTTTCTTAGGAGACTACCTAGAACCAATGAATGAACAGTCTGATTCACTTGACAGTGAAAGACCTACCTCGTCCGAGGGTGCAGTGAATAAAACATCGATGTCTGATTCTAATAACTGCTGCCGGCAGTAGGTGTATTCGAAGTTACGTCGAGTTTTTGCATGATGCCAACAGTTTTTCGACCTTATTGAATAATACGCCGGCAGTCATGATCAGCCATTGTGCACTGCATCAATCGGAGGGTTGTTCTGACTGACACTTCTATCCTACCAGGTTCGTCTGTGCAGGACCAAAGGTAAGTGTTCAGGAGAAAAGCAATTGCACTCATAGGGTTGCGTGTCGCACAGCTGATCGCGTAGGACTGCTTGGGTGTTGACCGTCATTTCTGTGGACACAGCAGAGTCATTTCCATAGTTGTTGCACTGCTGTTTCCCAAACGAGAAATGAGGGTTTAGAAAAGGTGCTCTCAAACAACTTGGCACTTCTGTCGTTTACGTGGCCGCCATCTCGTCATCCAATACAATTGGTATAATTCATAAACGTTGTGTAGTTTCGAATATATCTACTGTGCGTAACGGTTGCTAGAATCAGTCAGTATTGTTTTAGTCACTGCCTCGCGGGCTAAGCAAGTCGCACACTGTTAAGTGAGTGAGACTTTTGAGTCATCAGGTTTGGGCAGTTCTCTCGATGAGGACTATCTGTCGTCTCGCTGGTCAGACTTTTAGGTCAAACGCTGTGGTGAGTTCCGTCAAAGAAACCTGATCGTCTTGCACGTCGGATACTCGAGATGGTGTCCGTCAAGTCTGGCTGTTCTGCTGTATAATTGACCACAGAGCATCAGAAATGATCGTTGCCCTGATAGAGCAGCCCACTTACTTTAACTCTTGTTTCTGCTTCTGATCTCCATCTCTTTAAGCCAGGACATTTGGTATACGTCAGCGCTTTTAGTGCCCATGCTGTCCGACCGATAGGTCAGCAAGCTGCACTGGTTATCACCTTCTCCAGTCTTAAGACGGATGTGTGCTGTGTTTCAGAAACGCATGTTTACGATCCCACTGAGTGGTCGCTTGTATATCGCCAGGCTTGGGTCTATGATCAAAGTCGGTCGACACGGACCAGATAAATGTTTATCTGTCATGTCCGTGTACCCTAATAGTCAGTGGTTCAGATTCCATCACTACTGTCTTTGACCATCCGAGATAGTCTAAACACTCGGGCATCATTGAGCTTGCTGGTGACAAAAACGTGCAAGTTGGTCGTCTTACTCCAGAGGAGAAATGGATGGGTATTAGGTTTGTTGTCCGGATGCGAACAGCATCTATAATTATCTGCGCTTCACGGACTCTGTATCTCGAGCTGCGCATTCCAACGCAAAGTATGGCAGTACTTCAACTAGAGACCACATTGTGCACCTCACTCGTAGACGCAAATTGATTATATCGCCGTCTGCCATCGTTTACCTCATTCCACTGTAAATTTTCGTGCGTCTTGCGATAATGGTCTTGACTTTCTCCGTCGTTGTCCACCCCAACTCTGCTTCATCGTTTGTTCAGAGATCATGTGACCGCAAACAGCGTTCGATTACAAATTGAATGGCGAGAATATACGAGACTTTTTTCGAACAGCACTGACAGTTAAATAGCGGCGGCCACAGTAGTGGGGTAATCCAAACGAGTACTGGATATAAATCCCAACAATTATGTAGACCTTTTGCAAACAGGTTTATTCCAAAGGAACACCGCTGGTACGGCTGAGTTTGCTTCCAGCTGATTTAGCTGACTTAATCAACAACCAGTAACTGATCGCTGCTGTTTACAAATTCAACAAAGACCACCGTGGACCGAAGTGCAACTCCACAAATAGTATGCGCAAGTACCAGGGGACTTACTTGACTGAGCTAGCCTAAGGGATGAAGAAGGTATTTTTATGAGGAAATATCGAGATGCTGTGTTCCGTGGTATGTGGTTTTGCCGGCTGTCAATATAGTGTTATTGAGATTATGTATGCAATAGATGGCCCACTAATTTGCAACTTGTGATGGCAACTTGACAAGTGGGTTGAGTCGTTTTTGGTACATTTGAGCGGGCCTGAGATCGTGCGATCATCATGTTCATTACGACTCTCCACTGGAGACCGAGAGGGTTTTGAAGTTTAAATTATTGAAACCTAGTAATACTGCGTTTCTGGATTCTCCCCTAACGGTTTCCAAGTATAATGGTTAGAAGTTGTTATCTGAACTGATCACATACCTCCGTTTTGTATGAATAACTGACAGGGTTCTTCGCTCTTGTCGTTTACCAGCAGTCATTCTTATTATCGAGACAAATGCTCAGATATCATGTTGCAACTACAAATGTATTAGTCTTGTCTTCGTTGCATCTAGAATGTTTCAAGAGAAGAAATAGAACCGGGACTGGAAGAATGGACAGGTTTCAGATCTGATCGCTGAGGTATCGGTTTTAACTTCACCTTGCAGCAGATAGTGGGGCTTCCGCACTCCATTCAGCCAGCGGTCCTGGTATTTTTTGTAACTCAAGGCCTTGCCCAACATGCTCTCTGGGGCTGTCTTTATCGTAAAGGGGCCATAATGAATTTTGTTAATTGGATAATGTCTTCGTATGCCCACTTTGATGCAGTGCATATTTGTCGGTAGATATCTCCAGCCTTCTCCTCTTCGAGTTTCATTCTACATAAATGTCTGGTGCCGTCGTTTAGTTTCGGCCACGTGACGGACAATACTTCGGAAGAACTACTTGAAGATTCCGAGTATTTAAGGATGGGGTTTCTGTTGTCATCATCCTCATCGTAGGCGGCAATATATAAGTTGTCATTGAGGATTAAGTGCCATATAACCATGAAAACAACAGGCCCTGGGCAGGAAGTAGGGCGTAAGGAAACAGGAGAGGAAGGAACCTAACTGCTAAGAAATAGCCGCGTGTATATTCAATCAGTCAACATTTCGGTGCCTACACCTTGTAAATAGGCAGCCGAATGAGAGGCAGACGTCATCTGTAAGAAAGCTTTCTCACGGCTTTCACTGCCCCGCGTCGCCAAGTTCACTTATATCACAGGCAGTTCGGTCAGTCAACGACAACATTCACGCTACAGACCGATTAGTTGCCGTTCTACCTAACGTCTGCAGCCGCCGGTTCTGTGAGTTGCGAAATCCCTAGCCTGAGAGATGAGCCAGATCTACAATGGCCAGAACCTTGGTGAATTACTTCGTTTCTCTACACTAGGTCATCCTCTGTCCACCTCACACCTTACACCAGTCAGTCACAGAATGAGCAAACGGTGCTCGGTATGGCACACGACTAGCTAGTATCCTTAGTGCATGGCCCATTAATCTAAGTCTATGCAAATGTAAGGATTGAACAGAAGAACTCGCTTGGCAATCACTAACTAACACCTACTTCGTAACCTTTTCGTTGTCTACTCATTGGTGCCACTCGGTGCGAGCAATCGAACGCAGACATCGATGGTCTGATATCTAAAGACGGTTCACGTCTTCTTCCTCGAGCGGAGCTTGTTGCCGTAAAGTAGCACAGTTATAACAGTCATAACCTCAACCAACCATTCGCCGTATGAGACAGTTTCGGCCAGCAGCCCTCTTGTGTTTGAGTGACGAAATTCGATTGCGGACCTTTGTTTTTGTGGGTAGTCCTGACTTGACTAACCAGAATTCGACGTTGCTGAATTAACCTTCAAAGTGTTTCGCCTAGCGCTCTAACTGTCTGAGCTCATTATGGATGTGTCATCTGCCTCGCCGATAGCTGTACTGACAGATGGTTGCCTGGAACCAGTAGCACATATAAACGTGAACAGTCTGCCAATGTTGCCTGGTGCAAAAATAGTTTCCATTCCCTTGTCTTTCTGTGTTAGTCATGCCTCACTATCGACGAACAGACTATGCTTTAGATTTTTGCGGATATCCCCCCTAATTTTGTTATGCGAACTGCCGTGGAATATGTTTCGTCTGGCTTCTCACAACTCCAGAGATTTCTCTGGAATCAAATGTTTGTCCAACTCACGAACCACCGTGCCGCATGTAACAGTACCTGCTTAATGAATGATTTCTGAGATGTGGGCGCAACTATTATAAGTATCTTCGGGGTGAAAACTGCTAAGCTTACTTCCTAGGCTAGTTTGGTGTTTGTGCTTTACCGACAACATAGTCAGTCTCTCAGCAACCCACCGGGGCTGTCGGTGAGGTCCTTTGTCCAACACAAGAAAGAACAAAACGTCAGCGTACCAACGCATGGTCTGAATCTATATATTTGCTCGAATACAAGCGACAGTTCTTGATGGAGACCCACCACCCATATCTAACATCTGTGTGGTCTACTCGAGACCACGTCTGATCAAGAGAAGGGGATATCAAGAATAACAATGACGCACACGATGTCTTAAGCTAGCGCTGGCTAGAAATAGCTCATGCCCAGCGTTCTATGGCTTGCTGTCTATGGTGATGATGACTGATATAATCAGCGCAAGGCTGTAACGGTTGCGTGTCATTATCCCAAAGATGTGATACTATCCCAAACCTGGCAGGTATTAGATTGACTGATACTGAGTGTGCGGAGTGCATTGCTTCTAGTTATTTCGCAGAGAAATTGCGGACCGTGCCTATCCGATTAACTGACACACCTGATCAGTATCTTATGTACTTCACAGTGTATGAAGTATAGTTACAGTAGTGGGTTAACGTCTGCCCGATGTCTTCGTTACTGACTGGCAGGCCGTTTCTGTCATTCACTTCATTTATCTGGGTAGTGTCATTCTCATCGTCATCACTATTGCTGTTGACCTCTCCTCGGGGACAGCGAGCCTTCGCCAATCTTACTCACTTGTGGCACCGCATAGACGGTATGATTTGGAATGCTTGTGTGTGCTCAGTTGTGTTCTGTGAATCTGAGACGTGACCCATTCGTTCGACGGATACATATGGACTTTCGATATTCGCCATGGTTGTCTCCGACAGTTAGCTCGTATCACATGGGCTAACTGTGTGCTATGCGACAATCCGTTGATACATATTGGAATCACGCGTTCTAAGTCGATCACCAGGATAACTGAAACTCACAGCCGGTGCTGGTTGAGCCACTTACTCTGCATTGGCCTGTTCGCGCATTGTTAGGTCTGGCCGCTTATAGTTGGAGCGTACCTCGTGGTAGCCAGACTGTGACGTAGTCGTGGTCTATAAAAGCCTTGACCGTTTCGCTGAGCCAGATCAATAGGCACCATCTACTCGGCTGAAGAATTTGCAACTATCTACACCGATGACTGGACGCATTCTTTGATGTTTCATTTTGCTGCAATTTGTTGTGAGTCTGTACCCACAGGATTTTTCTTGAAGTTCTGCTGTTCACCTTCTTTCTCCATCTCTCTTTTTTTTCTGGGTATTGTTGCTTATTTCTTACTGTTCTACCTCGTCCTCTGTTGTTAGTGGCAGCGACATTTGAAGCCATTTTACCCACTGATACGGCTCAAGGCGCAAAGCGGTAATAATAATAATAATAATAATAATAATAATAATAATAATAATAATAAGCACGTGTCGTGTACTTTTCTGAAATTACGGTAGGTTTTTCTGCTGTGCAGCCATATTAAAGTGAAATTTGCCGCTGATGATAATTCTGTGCCTACTAGAGTGATTTTTCAGTTTGAGTATGTGCTATAAAATGTGCTATTTTGAAGTGTTGTCTTCAGTTTCCACACGTTTTACTGCATTCATTCAAACCCCGGTAATATCGTCATTCCCTAGTGGTACACTCTCTGTTGGCGCTGCTTATTGAGTTGTCTATTCATGGTCCATTAAATTCTGTTAAACTAAACGTCTCTCATTGCGCTGCTTTACTATACGCGCGGCTCCGACGGTGCACACATCCGAGGATAGAATCAACAGTGGCTAGCGAACTCCCACTCATTTAACTCTCGGTTCGGCATGTTTGCTTTTGCACACTGTTGTAACATCTTCAGTCAGCTGGTCTTCCTATTCGTGGTTTGTTGAATACTAACTGTGGTAGCTAATGTGGTATGTGTTTAGTGAGTCGCCAAGTAATGACTTGAATTGGCCGGACATTCAGTGCACTTCTGAAGTTGATGGCAAACCAAAACGCGGTTTCTTGTCGAAATAGTGAAGCGATTTTGTAGTCATACGTGACGTAGGGTTTGGAATACGCGCAGAACAAGAGCCAGTGGGTGCAGTTTCCTTTAGGAACGTTAGTGATGCTCAGATTTCTCACAGCTGCTTCATACTCACTTCTCTGGATGCAGCCGGTTCCCTGTTCTCTGTGTGGATTGGGATGAGCATTCCCATTTGCGGTAAGTTGTTAGCAGATTGACTGGGCGTGTTTGGAAGCTAACATTTCTGTCTGTGATGCATCAAACATTCGTTGGAAAGCTAGTTGTACAAGGTTCCCTTTGTGCAAAGTCGCATCAACTTCATTGAGAGGAAAGTTTTGGTATATCTTTCATTTCTAGGGCACCTGTTAGTTGAACTTTCTGATGGACGAGCATACTTTCTGGGTTATTTAAAACAACTTTTGGTATTCTATGTGTGCGAACCGCCTCTCGTCTGTTATCATTTTTATCCATACTAGGAAGACACCTCGCAGCAGCTCCCTAAATTCTCTGTTCTCATCAAAGATCCGGCCTACACGTGGCCATTCGAGTTGGATACGTTTCAGAAGCAGGCCATTTTATGCTTGGAGCGCAATCAATCAGTGTTTGTTGCCGCACACACTTCAGCCGGCAAAACCGTTGTGGCTGAGTATGCGAGCGCGATGTGCCGTCGGCGGGGCTCACGTGTGATTTACACCAGTCCGATCAAGGCGCTGTCCAACCAGAAATTCCATGACTTTCGGTTAGTTGGTTGCTGTTTGTTTTTGTTTATGTACACGCACGAACACGCTTGCCTTTACAGCTACACGGTCACAGTGGTAATTTTCGGTCGCCAGCTCGATTTCCGTTGGCTTAAGCTACCCAACAGTATCTAGCTCGTTTATGATGTGGTAAACGCATATAAGCAAGAATTTTTTTTGAAACAAAGGCTAAGTGCTTAACATATACATTTTTGTAGAATCGTTTCGTTCCTGCGATAGGCACCGGAAAGTTTCCTATTCTTAGTCTGAAGATGCACTGGTTTTGCGTTGTTACACTGCTTACCGTTTCAGCCAGTACCGTCGCTTCACAATATGCGTACACAGATTTTCAGCATTTGGCCGTAGTGGATTTTGGCTACCAATTATCTCGAGATTTCTCCTCAAGATAGTGTTTTGTGAACTGAACACGGATTGTCATAAAGTGCCAATAGGCGAACAAAGAATGGAGGTTATCTAAAGCTTTCATACCTCTTGACGGCGTCGTAGTTTAGTGGCCTTGCGACAAACTTTTTATATTATTATATCCTCTGATGTTCACTCGGATAGCTCGCAGCGCTTAGGGGTGAGATGAGTTCGTTGATCGGACTAACTTGTTGATCGCTGGCCATTGTCAAAATGACTGCCTGATCTTACCGTCAGTCTTCAGCTTCATCACTGATAGCGTGTTTATTTCAATGTCAGGAAGAGGATTTTTTGATATTGTCTTTTATCAGGTGGTGACCTACGGGTTAATCTGAAAATCTGGTGATTATCACGCTGTTCCAGTAATACGTGCTTTGCTTCTGAAGAAGTTCGGGTTTCATCTAAAGTTAGCAAATTGGGTATCTTTGAAACATTGAGTTCGCGTTTAACGATTTGAATAGAATAGTCAGAAGACACAAATTACGATATGAGTTCATTTCTCACGCTCTCGTCAGTCGTAAACG
>LUCH01009493.1:4738-15966 GCA_013368495.1 Paragonimus heterotremus | reverse complement strand
TTAACCTTGGAAAAGATAAAATAGCTTAACATCTCATTTTTTCGACTAAAACTGTGGAACAGATGAATTAACTTTTTTTCTTATGTGTAAATCAAACGTTGTAAACCGTGACTATTTTCCCTCTAATTACGTTTTCAGTTGTCACCAGGTTTCATGTTTGCATTGTTATATCCATGTGTTGCTTTGTACCGCATGTAAATATCTGTCATGATCGCGCACCCCCGAGCGTGCTTCTCACAACTGCGTTGAGAAATACATATTATTATTATTATTATTATTATTTCAATGTCACGTCAAGCTGGAAAGACTGTAACGGGCAGGCCGGACCTCCTGGGTTTGTGTACCGTTATACTAGTAAACTAACCTTCAGCAACATAAAGACACTACAGAGCAGCGTTCTTCTTAAGCGAGGGTCTCATCGATAGTCCCTTAACAGGGGACGGCAGAAACAAACAAGAGCCCAGGGCCCTTTAAGAAGTGAGTCGATTCTGGCCAGAATCATTGAAATTTGGGCTCGGATCGCTACAATTGAAATTGAGAGTGCGATGGCGTAAAGTTTTCCTGGAGTCTCGAACCACCGAAATTCCATACCCTGCTCAGAGACGCTACTGCCCGGCCACCCATTCACGATCAACAGCGTGCACAACGCCTATTTCAATTACTCCCATACTTCTACCCCACTGAACAAACTATCGTGCTGTGGCGTTGATTTCGCTAAAGTCTGTTGCATCATTTTGAGATTGCTGTGCTTAAATTGACTGCCGTTGAAGGATGGCCCTAGGTTTCACTATTTTCCCTAAGAATGAACAGTAGTTACCATTTTTATTCTTATACCAGCTATTGTGACCGTTTCCGTTGCTCTCATTCAGTCTGAACCCTGTATATTTCTAAGTGTCAAAATAAGACATACCTCCTCCATATTCATTCTCGAGTAGCTTAAAAATATTACCATTTCTCGAGGCGTAAACAATCATCTTGCTCCGACCCAACCAATGACCCTTTGTTTGAGTGACCTCAATTCCGTTTTACGTCCTCCTTTACTCAGCGGTGCCTAGTTGTCGAATATGTTGTACAGGAAATTCCCTATTCAATTTCTGAAGACTTCACATTCGAGGCAAGGTGTTTGATTTTTAATTACATTGAATCAATTAGTACCGTATTAAATCCAGTTTTCACGGGCGCCTTCTCATTAACCATTCCAACGATTGATTATCTTTTGTGCCGTTGGATATAGAACAAGACATTTTTGGATCGACAGTTTACGCATAACCCGTTGTCAGCTTGAATCGTTAACGAACGATTCAATAGTGTGTCCTATTTATATACATATTCCCACGTATTTATTACCTTAAATATTGGTCGAATGTTTCTTACATCATGTTCAATCCATTCCGCATGGACGCTTGGAACTCTTACTTTAGCCCGCCCTATGTTTGTACCGTCTCATTGAACTGCTTACGCCATCACACTATTGGTTGATGGTTTCCGACGGTTATATTATGTGTTCAGAGTTCACTTGGCCGTAAGTTGTATAGTTCGCCGACCGTTGCGTATTCATCTACAAAACCCGTTTTATCACAGTGAACCTTCAGAATTTCCTTCTGTTCTGTCCCGAATCAAGAGATTTACGGCTCTCCTGATAGACCGCGTATAGCCGTGAACCCTGACATATTCCACAATGCGCACGAATTACACAATGGAAATCCAAAATGGCGCCAACAACAACAGCCTTTTGAGTTACATCACCAAATTGAACACAGAGCGATATTTCTCACATTTTCATACGATATTATGAAGCATACTACGAGACAAATATGCAGAGCTTGTTGAGCACAACAGTTTTATTGCAAGAAGATCGCTTATTTCTGAAAAATGTTCTCACTGTCACTTTTTTAAGATAAAGCTTTTACAACTGGTATCCGTAAAAGCGTCGTATTGGCCTCCCTGTACGCTTCTGTATCATGAAAGTGGTCTCACATTCTCAAAGTATATTGCATATTTCTGGGTAACATTGACGCCCACTTTCATTTTATGTTGTAGATACACTTTAAATTGCGTTCGCACTGTACTTCAATTTCAGTCTCAATTTTCGACTCTAAATCCTGGACTTCATGAGGACCTACGCCTGTTTGCCTCCTTACACTTGATTGTTGTAATCAGCAGATTGACCAGACTGCGTTTATGTCGGCGTGATGCATTCAAGTAGTAGTCTAGGGGTGTGGCTAAAAAACAGAGAAATTACAAACTGTGGTTGACCTGACGGGCACAATAATAATTGTATTTCAAATCGGCACAAATCGGTAAAAATGTCATTCCAGCACATGTCTAGCTTACCCATTAGTACCCCGAAGATCTTGGTCACAACATGCTTTGCTGGCAAATTACTCCACGAGTCGGTTATCATGCTGGTGGAAAAGTTTAACCGAACAGCCGATATTCATCTTGCTTCCTTAACTGTGAATCTGTGGCCTCTGAAACCTCTTATGACGCATTACGAACGAGCATGCTGGAGGACATGTACTCGTGTGGTGGGTACTCCCGTGCACTTCATTGAGAACTCTCTTATCACCCGGCGTTTGAGCGAGAATAAGTTGACCGAACCTAGTAAATCCTGGTGACTTCGACCCTTGGTACACCCACAACATGACTACGGCGAGCTTTCATGCCTTTTGGAGGACGGCTGTGTCCTTTTTAGATAAGCCGATCAGGCTTGAGCGCAGTGTTCCAAGTGGGGAAACTATGGCCGAGTACAGTGGGATGAACGCCACTGGACAAGAGCTAGCGATCGCGGATTTCATTCGACATAACGCCCAACGTGTTTTTCCGCATCTGCGGCCCAATGCACAGATGGAGCAAACTTACCTGTGACTTGAACACCCAAGTCTCTCATTTTTGGTGTTGTTCCTGGTTAGATTGCATGTCTACCTGCAACCCTCAGACACCAGGGGGCCGAGTGAAGAACATTAGCTCATAAGGAATTTCACCAATATGTCCCACTCTAGTGTCCACACAAATTTTTGGAATGTTATTCTGGAGAGCGTCCGAATCCGACGTGCTTCGAACCAGCTTTACATCACCTGCACACAGAAAACATGAGCTGACTGGGTTGTCGGCCAAATAATTTACGTACGCCATTAAAGGTAGAGAGGCGATTATTAAGCCTTGAGACACTCCACTTAACGGCGAACTTTTCTCCGACACACCACGCGGGACCTTCCAGCTAGAAACGTCTGAATCTACCGAAAGATTGTAAGAGACACTTCAACTTTTGGTAGCTTCCAACCTGATAGGTTGTGGTTGAAGGAATCAAGAACCTGGAATTGAGGATATTACGTCTTCATTATTCCCCCCATTCAGATTCCTTGTGATAATTTCTAAAAGCGTCAGCAGACTAAAAAGACAATGCCTGTACCTTCGAAGTCATGTTGAGGAGCGCCAAAATAGTTCTTCTCAGTGGGAGATCTGCACATCCTGTCCCGAGATAAGAGGTGGAAACTTTGCCCGCGGCTTTGCTTAAGCTTACTGGTCGATAATTTCTGGCAACTGATAGATCGCCATCTTCGAATATGGGAACTGTGGTGAATTATGGTTGTATTCCTAAACCAGTGCAATTAGCAGTGGTCTACCGGGTTATGACAACGGTACAGTGAATACGTCGCTCAGTAGAAATACAAAATATATTGTCCCATTCACGAAAGATTGCGCCATACATATGTACGTGGATAGATGAGTCGCTGGTCGCCGGAAGTGGGACTAATCAGAACGCAGGTTGAGTCTCAGAACTAGTGTGCGGCACACAGGTGGTCTGGAGGCATATACAACACCACAATCCATTCTTTTCCATCACCCGTTTTCAATGGGAGATTGAACATATGAACAAAAGGTGGTGCCATTGAATTGACCAGGGCCTTTAGGGTGACCGGGTGGATATTATCTGGTTCTGCGGACTCGATGCTTCTTAGCCAGGATATCGCTCGCTTAACTTCATGCAGCTTAATGTCCCAATCCAAAGTGGCGGAACCTTTGTCATTAGGGACAGTTTCGAACATTCCATTGTCTGGCGGACATTCTGAAACCGTGCCATGGACAAGTCCGCATTACTTTTGCCAGTCGATGACCTCTGTCGATAAAGTCACCAATTCCACGAAAATGTCGTTTTGAAAGCGGCCTACCAAGGCCCACCTTAAATGGACTTTACAGTTGGCATAATTATGTGTTTCTGAGGCCTCCATGAGTGCATTGGCAACTTCCGCGCCAGCTTCTGTTGCCATCCCGAATACGCGCCTACGACCTGCTGTCTAGGCCTCCTTCTGGTCCATTCTTTACGACCTTGCTTTGCAGCTGGTCAAAAATACTGCAGATGTGAACGAGCATGTTGTCGAAAATCGCTGCCAAGAACATCGGAATCGGCTAATTTATGCGGAAATTCGTCGTGATTAACGGTAATGAAACCCATCAACTGAACAGCATCTCAACATCTAAAAAGGGAATTCAGCCTCGATCGGCCACAAAATTATAAAGCATATGGATCTGTCCATCCTTTCGAATCGTGGCAGCCAGTGTAGCAACTTCATTAACGCTTGTCGCCGCATCATTCCACATTTTCCGCTGTGCATTTGATTCACGTATGTTGGCCTCCTTGATGCAGCCTGTTGACATAGTATTGACTGATGTGCCGAAGTCTAGCTGACCTCTCCTTTCTGTGTATCCTATGAGCAATTCTGCTAAGATTCCTTTCTGTTTGCTTGATCTGTTGAGATGGTTTATAAATCCGCTATCATTCTGGTCGATCAGACTGACTGGTGGTGATTTGCATTGTCTGGCGAAATGGTTCGTTTCACGGCACTTCATGGACGTCTTTCTGTTAACTGGACACTTTTCTTTCCGACGCCGGCATCTGCCACCGCAAAACTGACACAAAAATAACAAGACTCGTTCTGTGTCTCTGTCCACAGCGTTTAACACCAAGCCGGGGACTACGTTCAAGGATGCCATTCTTCGTTCTGTTGCCTCTCCGGTATTGCAGGTATCAATGCCCTGGGCTAGCGCCAGATTTGGAGTGATGAACAGCCTTTTCGTCATAACTGAATTCTTAATGCCCGCGATCATTCTGTCCCGTGTAGGAGTCTCTCCAAAGCGCTTGCAGAAATTGCATAACTGCAAGTTTCTTAAAATCGGTAACATACCGCTTTACGGTCTCTCCAGCCTGCCGATTCCCCCAAAAAACCGAAAGCGTTCAAACGTTTCGTTTGCTCGTCCCAAATAATGTTCCTCCTTTTCCGAATGATGACTTTCTGTTCCTTCTTGTTCTGTCCGTCCTCGAAGGTCAAGTTCACAAGAATTTCCCTTCCTCCATCTCCGATTGTACGTCGAAACCTAGGCATCTGATGTTCCTTACTGGCCCCCGATAGGTTCGCCAATACCAGTTGACTGTAAGCCTGTTCGTGCTGTTTACATCAAGCGTTTCGAGCGGAGCAACCGTTAGTGGGTTTGTCGCGGTGTTCCTGTTGTCAACTGCAGATTTCTTCCTCTTTTCTGGCACCATGTTGAAAACTCGCTGCCTCCAGAGACGAAAGCAAAAACCAGTCTTCGTGGCACAAAGCGAGTTTCTATTGGTTATTTTGTAGACAGGACGCACCAGTTAAATAGAGAAATACAATTGGTGCAGGTGCTTAAGCTTTCCCATTGGTTGGTCCCACTCCGCTTGTAGCTCGTTTGTTTTAACGCGTGACGCACTTAAACAACTTGTTTCAATCCGACGCTCGTTATAACAAGATCCGATGCTGGTGCAGCTTGCCGTCCTGATTGCTTTCCACGCTGACATACCAGTCTGCTCGCGTTGTCGACACTGATTGGCCGTAGTTTTCTGCAAATCCCTGGCTGATTACGTATCACTGCGTTTGTCCAATCCAAACCCTTTATAATTGTGACCATGTTGTCGGAAGTTTGCTCCAAATTTCCTTTCTTAGGGTGTACCTAGACCGGGCACAACTGTTAAACACCTTAGGGTTCTCTTTGGCCTAACATGCCAGGTTGTGGTCATGCACCAGGCAGGCATTCCCTGCTAACCTAATTTCTTATTTTAGAGGTTTTTGTGTATCGTGAAGCTATAGAACTCATTTTGATGAGTTCACAATCTCCAAGCCATATGGTCCTGCTGGGACACTCCTGTGATCCTGGGGTTAACCCATAGCTTCCTGTCCCTTCCTTCGACTGGTCTCTGGAGTACCTCTCCTCATAAAACAGCCTAGGGATTGTCAAAATGGCTTGCTCATACAAATGTTGACATTCGCCGTGGAAACGGATGGGTTCTCGGGGATTCTGTCGGCTTCTATTGTCAATTTCTTACTGTCAATTTAGTGGATAAGTTGTACTCTGTGTGTCTGTTCTGCCGAGGGAAAACATTTCAGCAAGAAATAAATCGTCACGCGACCGTTGATTCCAGGTAATCCTGAAGGCCACATGTTTGCAGTGTCGCTGCCGTGACGACTTCGGATCATGCATAGAGCTGAGGTTATCCGACTAAATCGGGATCTGGTGGCTACGCCAACGTACCGTTTTAATGTGAGATCGTTGACTAGACAAAACAATTTGTGACCCACACCCTCATCGCTAGTAACCAGCAGGTGGTGAGCTGATTGGCAGGCCGCCTGGAGTGATTTCAACAGTGACTCGTCTTTTCTTGACATCGCTTTGTCAATTCGGTGTACGCAAACTACCATCAGCGGGTTGCTTACATAAAGAAGGTAGGCGGCAGTTTGAGTACCCAAGCAATTGTAGCTAAAGTTTATACAAAAATTCTAAGAAGTTAAAGGCAACCAGCTTCAGCGGCATTGCCACGGCCATTGAGATACTATTAGAACCCACGCACCCGACCTCCAAAATCTAGTTCTTCTTTGAGCTATGTTTCTATGAATGAGTAAATATCTATGGAATGGATCGCTGTTCGCAGCTCGTCTCTCTCCTCAAACAGGTAGCGTCTGTTTGCTAGCACGTTCTTCCGCTCTGGCAAACTGAAATTCCGGCCATTGTGCAATTTGGTCGCACCTAGTCCCTCGGAGTAAACCTTCGAGGGATAAGCCCGTTTTCAGATACAAGGGTGTAAACCAGACTAATAGAAACATTCTTCCCCTCGGTGAGGGGCCCTCATAGACTTCTGCACCGATGTATTATTTTCTTGGAGCTGTGATTAGATTCCTGACCTCGGTTTGTGTCAAGACGTTAGCTCTTTAGTACTTGTGCAGCTGACATCACCACGTACGGGTCAGGTTCATGATGCATGACTGTCTCTTATGCCACTTGTGTGTGACAACCTGTGAGCTATCCCGCCACATTTCGTTTGTACCAGGTCTTCAATTTGGCGGTCTCGAAATCTGACAAGCAGCCGCCTGGGACGATTCGTTTGTGAGTTAAATGCAGTCGACATACCGAGTCTGTTCTCTCGACGCCATTTCGTCGCTGAACAAAGAACACAGATTTAATTGCCCCTGTGTGAATCTCCTATGTTTGGGACCTTGCATGACCGGTTGGGGATTGGATAATTGTGTTCCTGTCACTTTTTCCGATGCTCTTGCAGGAAATCCGCACCCGTTTAATTGCATTAGCTCGATTTTTCAAGCGGGCAGTGACGTTACATAAACGAACCCAGTATTGCACTGCCCTTGAAAGGACCGTGTTTAAATTTTTGAAGCTAGTGGGAATTAGAAATTTTACAATGATTTTCAACGCAACCAACTTTCCAAGCCAGGATTCCGTGATTCTAATAATCTTACAAACTGGAACAACCGAAGAATATCCATAAATGTATAAACCTAATGGAAAGGTTGCAAACGTACGTTATGTTGGATATTCTAACTACGTCTGTTTTTGGAAGCCTACTCACATCCTTGGTTATTGTGTTGGTTTCAGTAGTGCGCGCGCGATTAGAAAAGGGCAAGTAATTACTGCGTGGATTTTAATTTGAGGTTTATCATATAATTGTTATTTTTGACAACTTTTATACCGTATAGTCTGCTTACATTTTATCTGTCCCCGTCCGTCAAAAAAATATTCTTATATAACAAATGATGATGACCGAAACCGGTCGCCAAACAAGGTCGACTGGTGTCAAAACCACTCGTTCTAGCTCTAACGTACATATTGAACGACTTAAAGGCAAACGCTCCAGGATCATAACTTGCGAAGTCCCCGTCCAAAGATGCTGCCTTTAAAAGAGGTGAAGATAAACTCGTGGTTCCCACCAATACCCCTCTAACTAAGAACTGTTCTATCCCCCTAGACAATGTATTGGCGGAGTTATTTAGTGAGGTACGTAAGCTTGAAGCTGAACTTGCCCAACTGAAAACAAGCTATGCTGTACTCGATTCTCTAAAGGAGAATCTTACCTCCCTATCTTACATCTTCCAAGTGCCTGAAAGTTCCAAGCTGGATAACTTAGAGAGCGCAAGCGTGTTTCTCAACACGTTGACAACAGAAATCACAAAACGGATGCATTACACATATAGTGTGCCAGATAGGCTTCACCTCGATGGCATTAAGAAGCTACTCGCAAGGATTACCAATATAGACCCGACATCATATACCTGCATTTGCCTTCGCAAGAAGACTCAAGATATCTATTGCCTGCTGTTGTTCAAATTCCAGGGCGAAACAATTGCGAGGCAGCTCAACCAATGTCAGGACCTTATCAAGCTCAAAACCTCTCTTAAACTGATAAGAATTATGCGGGACAGATGGCCACCCGAAGGGGAATATCAAAATCGCTTATTGCGTAACACTGTCACCCCCAAGCGTGTGACCCATGACACATCCAAGCAAGGTACGACGATGTCCAAGGGTAATGAATCGGGTCCAGCCGGGTGTGTAACTTCGTTCTATCGTATCACACCTGAGCATGCCAGTGTTCCTCTTGAAAACACCAACGACGCAACAGAGGACATTGTACTCGCCGACTTGATTAAGTTAACAGTAGGTCTCGACCTCTACAGAAACCTGCCTTACGAATCGCCAGGCCCCGTTGAGGAGTCAATTTCCAAACAACAGCATGTGAATAAGTGTGCCCATATTGAACCAAATGGGACGTCTAGATCTCAACCTGTCTACGCGGTAGTTAGATCAGACAAAGTAAGGTTCAGACCATCTGCCGGTCAGACACAGGCCGGCATTCCAAATTTAAACTTATCCCAAAGGAACCCAACAAACGACCACCAGTGAAGCGCTGGTTTTAATAAACCCTCCTCCATTTGCTATCCTACGAGTCGCTCGTGCATACCTCCTCCACATTACAAGGGAAAGATAAGCATGTAAACCCATACCCACACCCAGGGAAAAAAGGGTGTATCTATTACCAACCCTTAGTATTCGGCCTTTTTCCAACCATAAAAATCTCTCGTGTGACACACCTTTTAAAACGAAACTTAACCAGAACCCCACTATTCCCACCAGAGTTGCCTGTTCCATGCTTAACGCTCCTTTTGATACGAACAGCGCCCATAGTATTGATGCTCACCTAAATGCAACTCGTGATCCCTTCTCTGACAGCGTGCATTAGATATGACCAATCCATTTATGCCTTACCCTTTTTCATTGCGTCACACACTGTTCAAACCTCCCCTGCCCAATCCACCTCCCCTATCCCCATTGCCCCAACACCTCCTAATGACAACTTCCCAAAATTTTCTGTCATGGATTCAGAATCAAACGACATTCCTTTAGTCATCGATGTGCTCACCATAAGCGCATCAGACCAAGGGATGTCACCAAAGTCTCTGAATCACAAAGACCATTCTGTTTTGGACATTTTTAAAGGTCCAAAAATGACGTCGAATAAGGAAAATGCACTAAGATTATTGCTTTTCAATGCAGGCTCACTAGTCAATAAGATGCACATTTTTGGATCTTTCATCTTCTAATATAGTCCTTGCATTATTCTGGCCACCGAAACTTGGTGTATCCTTGAGACTTCAGACATACAACTAAATGTTATAGGTTATCATGTGCTCCTTAAAAATCACGGTACAGGACGTGGCGGTTGATGTTTAGTTTACTTGAGGGAGCAGTATTCTGCAACCATACTCGATGAGCCGTGTCTTGATAAAATTGTTGACACACTGTGGCTATCAGTGTCAACTTAATCCTGTGAACTAGTCTTAAGATGCGTTTACAGACCACCTACCGCCACTAATGACGACATGGCCAACCTTATTAATGGACTGAAATATGTATCAACATTGCCTACACAGTACAGAATAATTGGTGGAGATTTCGATATGCCCAATATTTCTTGGAACTCTTTCACAGCCCCTGAAAATCACGCGGAGTTTCTTTCACGTGTCCAGGTAAATGGTTGGCGCCAACACGTTTTAGCGCCTACCCGACTAAACCACATTTTAGATCTCATGTTTACAAAAGGTATCTCTTCTGCTGATGTATCCGTCCTAGAACGGCTTCCAGGAAATGATCACAACGTGGTCAACTTCAAGTTTGACCTAAAAGATGTAAAAATGTTGAAAATAACATGTTATCGTCAGATAAAATTAATCGACTGGAACATGTCCACCACTATGTTGAGGCCCATGGTGTGGAACACATTCTTTCTGACCTCTGACCATAGTATTGCAACCGAAGTATTTACAGAACACTTCAGATTCTGTATAAAAATCTTAGCCCCGGAAACATCAAAACGCCGTAGCGTGTATGGTAAAAGCAGGACCCTCACTCCAAAAGAGGAATGTAAGCTCAAAAATCTGAAGTCACAATACCGAAAAACACATGATTTCTCCCTTATCATTCAGATGCATAAAATGTTTGACACTCGAAAATAGAACCAAAATGCTCCACTCAAATTAGGAAGAACGTACGCTGAACAGCAAAGAGAAGAGCTCTGAGTTGATGCAATTATTGAAACGCAGAAATTATACAAGAGACCCTTTTATTTCAATAGTTACACTACGGAAACACACTAACGTAGATGGTCCTGTAACAATCTGCGAGGCCTTCAATTCGTATTTTGCTGCTTCCTTCAACATTGTAGAAAATATATTGCATCCACCTCTTCCTGTAAAAACAAACACGATCCAGAGCCACGTTACTGTTGACACAGTGAAAGTATGATCTCAGTTAGCTGCTGTCTAACCTTCTCAACATCTTGGTCCAGAGAGTATTCATCCTGTTGCTCTCAAACACGGAGGGGATGACATCTCTCTCTTTTTGCTTAATATTTATACACT
>LUCH01009489.1:0-12077 GCA_013368495.1 Paragonimus heterotremus | reverse complement strand
AGGCTTAGGTGGTTAGGTCATGTACTAAGGATGCCAGCTAGTCTTCTCCCACACCGAGCACTGTTTGCCGACGTTGCAGCCGATTGGCGCAAGGTGCGAGGTGGACAGACGACGACCTGGCGTAGACATGAAATCGTTCACGAAGGGGTTTGTCACTGTAGATCGGGTTCGTCTACCGGGCTGGGACCCTCGCGAGTCACAGAGTCGGTGGCTGGGGACGTTAGGTGAAATGGCGACTAACCGAGCTCAGTGGCTTGAATGCTGTCATTGTTTAGCCGAGTTGTCTGTAAAGTGAGTGCACTTAATGACGCGAGGCAGTGAAAGTCGTAAGGATGCTGTCTTCTTGATGATGCCTTACTTTCACTTACAGCCTGGTTGTGTGTTTGCAAGGTGTAGGCACCTTGATGTTGTATGTTTGAATATGGACGTAGCTATTTTTAGTAGTTGGGTCCTCTTTCCTCCCTTTATTTTCTTCTTTCTTCCTATATAGGATCTTTTTTTCTTTCGTGGTTATATGGCAGTTAAGCATCATTGTGAACCACTGACGTGTTGTTGTCCATGATGATGGTGGTATTTTATGATCACTGGCCTATAAAATAAGACAGTGGTTATGGCTTATTTGGCGCTAGTTTCGTTCTGGTTTGACTCGTCACACAGACCTCGTAACTAAGTCGTGTCTTTTTGTCTTCCTGACGGAAGGATCTCAGGCGGGCACGGCGTAACAGGTATGTTTGTTCTCGTTGAGCAATACCACAACTGTGCGTTCCACAACTCTCACAATTCTGAGCGTCGTGATCATCATTAAATGCCACTAAAGCCCAACTAACATACAACCCTGGGAACAATGAGGAATAATCTTTGTTTAGTGATAAGAGAGATGGAATGGGAAAAGTTGTTTTTATCCTGAATATCTGTGCATCATCATATTTATGAATGCTCACATCTTGCAACCCAGTTGTAGGCTCTACAAGACAGCCGACCCTGTGGCTTCTATTGCTGCACCTTATTGATTGATTCACGGACAGCTTGGCCACTAAACCCGGTTGGTCGCTATATCTACTAACGTATTGTTTATAAGCAGTCCTTTTATACACTCTTCTTAAATTAGATCATTTTTCATTGTGCAGTCCGGGGATTCATACTTGCTTGATTTGTGTTGATCTATAAATGAAACATTTTCAGTTTTCTGTTAACTTGTCCTGTTTAGAAGGCAGGCACTTTAAAGAACATTTTTCCGATTTGCACGACGATTGTCAAGCTCATCGTTGCTATTCCTTCTCAACGCTTTCAGTTGTGGCAATGTGAATTGGGCTAGACGAAGTACGTGTAATGTATGCAATACCGCACGCGTGAACACTCTCGGTGAGCGTACTGGCTATGGTGGCGGTTTCATGGAACGTGATGAAGTTGTCGAGTACAAGGATCGTGGCCGTAGATCTAGAGATTCTGATGATGAGTTTGATGAGTTTGGTCGAAAGAAGAAGAAATTTCGCAAATACCCTTCTGACGGGAGTGGTGATGGTAATTCTCAACACAACAACGGAGCTGATTTAGCAAAAGATGAGGATGATCTATCCGCTAAAGAAGACGAGGAAGAATCCGGGGATGATGCCGATCTATCGAAGTACGACATATGGGGTGCTGAGGAGGGGAAGGAGGAGGGCACACAGGACGAAAAGGTCTCTGACTCTTCGGGAAAGGTTCAGACTGATGAGAGAAAAGATGGTGAATCTGATGATTCTTCAGCGTCTGGTTCTCAGTCAGATTCATCATCTTCTTCGTCATCGTCATCTTCCGCTGCCTCATCCTCAAATTCACGTAATCACTCACGTGGGCTAAGGTCTAAATCCAAATCCGAGTAAGTTTATTGTATTATGTTTATGTTAAATAAGACACGTTACTACTTTTTTTACGAAAATAAGTACATGTACAGTATTCCTCCGACATTTACTACCTTCCTGCTACGTAAAAGTGTTTCTTCATAAAAAGAAGACATTTTTTATTCTGATAAGAGATTGATTTCAGCATGAACGAATGAGTTGGATAATGTTACTTTGTCCAAGCTCTCGAAATGAATAATCGCTAATATCAGTCACTGCACCAGGCACTGTAAAAGCAATGCACGTCGCTTTGGTTTATTTCAGTCGCCTTCATTTCATCACCTTGAGTGGGTTATCTTTCTTTGTGTTGCCGTGATGTATGTCTTAACAGAAACAATGTAGCTGTAAACATTTCACTGACATTTTTTACAAGTGGTCGTCATCGAAGCACACTTCTGCGTTTAAGCTATCGTTTGGTAAACATTAGACTAGCGTGAATTTCACCAGTGTTGAAAGTGTAAACGATACCTCTTCATATAACTAGAATACCATTGACAGTTGGTCACAGCTTTCGAATTCACAAGGACATTTCAGTCAGTCCCTTAACATTTGCCCTTTTGCGAATACAAACCATGCCGCGTCGGTTGAATTATGTGGCGGATTTGCATGGTATAAACTTTCCACTTTCATAATGTAAAATATTATTGCGAACGGGAAACTTTAGACTGTAAGCTCTTCACCTTCTTGGGTAATATCAGTTCATCAGTTTGCAATATTGTTGAGGAGGTGTCAGTGGGAATAGCAGTAACACGTGGTACATTCGCTAATCTTTGTCGTTCGTGACATGTCAAAGACTTCCGCTATCAATAGGGGGGCTTGCGGTGTTTGCGTGTGTATGCATTCCAACTCTCTCCGCAGATTGTAGACTTGTTCCGTTCTATCAAAGGATGCATGTTTGGTTCCGTTGCTTTCTATGTCGGACATTTCACGCAAGTTGTTACGGAAGCGTTCCCGTTGTTGCAGATTGTCGATGTACTTTTATCCTAACGCCCGCTTATTTGTCTTATCAGCCGTTGGTAGTCTGGTTAATTTGGATCCATAGGTTTCTGCTTTCTGATTGGTTGTTTGTCAGACTGGTCATGTTTATGGGTATCATGTCATGCTCGTTTTGGTCACCAACTGAGTGGCAGAAATTCGGTGTACGCTCTCGAGTCTCGTGTTCTAATTCCGCACGGCTGGTAGGGTTATATCACAACTTGTCTGATCGTGTTAACGACCTATCAGCACTTTTTGTCAATCTTTAGCTTCACCATTTACAACCGTAGTGATGAACGTCTTGCGTATGTTAGCTGCCGCTTATTCCGTATGTCATCGGGATGCCTGCTAGGTAACACATTACTCAGTGCCACTGTTCTCAACCGGCAGAATTCGAGAGGCTACCAGGCGATGGTCGGGTCATGGGGTGCGAACGTCTTGATACACCCGCTGTACGAAGCTAGAGCATGTCACCTATAAGATTTAAAGGTGTTTTATTTTTCACATCACCGGTTGGACACACACGTTGTAGTGTGTCGCAGTCAGGGTAGAAAATTTATCCCTAAGACAGTTCACTCTTTTCTTCATGAAGTTCTGTCTTCTCGTTTGTTTACTTTTTAAAACAACTCAATTTTCATTTCATGGACAACTATCAGATCAACCGTAGTCCAAGCCAGAATAACCAAGGGGTACTGCTCACAACTTAAAATGTATGCCATATTTAGGTTTAATCGACCTGATGATCTCGAGGCTACCTGTCGGTTGGCGTGTCGCATGGCAACATGCGCAGTGTAACGCAAACTCTGGAAACATCTTTTTTGGCTCACTGACCTTGCACACTGACTAATGAATCTTCTTTATTCCCCCCCCATTGTTCCTCAGTTCTCCTACTGGCCGCGAATTGACTGGAACATCGAATCGGGATTCCCTCCGAACCACGCCTACCGGTTCCGGACGACGAATGCGTAACGAGCACGAGCGGTCGAGGTTCGAAAGGGGTTGTCCGTTGACAACCGAAACTATACGCCCGTTCTCCTATGCTATGCGCACAGTTTACCCATTTTGTCACCATCCATTTCTCCCTCTCTCTCTATATATATGTGTGTGTATCGCCTCCCTAAACGCTTCAAAAGCGTTTCGTAAATCAGCAGAGGGATTGATGACACCTAGTGTCCAACTTACGACGCTGTTTGACAGTCAACCTTTCTAGGGTGTTATAAGAGGCTGTATTTGATTTAAATCTTGCCAAAAATGCACTACCCTTCAGTAGTGGATCTCTCTGTTGGAACATAGCAAGCGGACATAACTGACGTTGTTCGTTCTTTTTCGGATAGCCATTTTGACGGCACTTTTGGTATATCTCAGATGTTGGTTCGACCCCCTTTGTGTCGTAGCACACACTGGTTTAGTCTGCAGTTGAAAACTATTCCATCACGTGCCCTAGTACTGACTGCGCTCAGTTACGACTACGATAGGATAAATATATTGTCATCGTTTCCATGGCTGGCTATGTGTACGCCACATCGAATGAAAGCTAAACCTGCAAATTGTCTTCAGTTTCCCAGCGGTAACTCGATACACTTAATCGTCATGATCATCATAGACAGCAACACGTCAGTGGTTCACACTGATGCTTAACTGCCACACAACCACGAAAGAAAAAAAGATCCTATATAGGAAGGAAGAAGGAGAAAATAAGAGGAGGAAAGAGGACCTAACTACGAAAAATAGCTACGTTTATATTTAAACATACAACATCAAGGCGCCCACACCTTGCAAACAAACAACCAAGCTGTTAGTGAAAGTAAGGCGTCATCAGGAAGACAACATCCTTACGGCTTTCACTGCCTCGCGTCACTAAGTGCACTCACTTCAGAGACAACTCGACCAAACAATGACTACACTCACGCCACTGAGCTCGGTTAGTCGCTATTTCACCTAACGTCTCAAGCCACCACATAACGATTATCAACCTTTCATAAGTGACAGTTGATGGCGATCGATGGTGTCATCGTCATCGTCAAAAACATCAACGTTTCGCAGTGATGCTTTTCATAAAAGAAATAAGCAGTCTGTAGTTAGGATGACGAGAAGAGAAGGAGACCTAACTACTAAATGCAACTGTTTATATTCAAACGATCAACATCCAGGTGCTTTCACCCTTCAGACAGACAACTAAGCTTTAGGTGAGAATAGGAGGTTACCGGCAAGACGGCTTCATTATGGCTTTTATTGTCTCGCGTCCTCAGATGCACTTATTTCACAGACAACTTGGCTGAACACAGCCAACGTGCACGTCTGTTGACCGACTGTCTGCCTGAGACGAGTGACACCATAGTTGAGTCAAACGTGAATATTGAGCGGGGTTCTTTCTGAATTGCTCATTTGAAGGCATTACATTTTAATGGACCGCTCCTCACCTCTACTAGCGCAGACCTTTCGGTAAACTAATTTGTTGTGTATGTGTGTTTGTGATTTCTACGATGTTATCCTACTAAGTTGGTTGTTGAAGCGCTTCTTTGCGGATTTTAAGTCGTTCTCTCTCATGTGTTCATTGTCTTTGGCATTATAGCCCACAAATTGTAGAACCTCTAACCCCGTGTCTTGTTTCATCCGCTCGAAATATACAGATTGCTTGCCACAGTCGCCCGATGAGATAATGGTCATAACTGCCTGTGGCTGACCTCGTGGTGTAATATGTTTCTGATCACGTTTTTTCCTACCCCAGGCCAAATTGTCTTACCGGGAAACCTGGTGGCATTGTATACTGCTACACGATGAATATACTAAAGCACACCTTCGTAAACGGTCTAGCTCTAGGGCAAACTAACTAACCCACGTATGTTATGTTTCAGTGAGAGGAATGATTGTAGTCAAATTTCGATTGGCCTGTGTTTAGTTGAACAGCTTCTTCTGATAAGAATAATGGAATGTAATTGAAAAACGGCAGTCAATGGATTGCACATGTCCAGGATTGCTAGCCGATCAGTTTTTGAAGTTAGCGCTATTTTTCCTACATATGGAGCTGTTTTTAAATGCACCAAAACGGACTATATCGTAAGTTAAAGAAACATCCTGTGGTTTCGTTTCTGGCCGACTGAACGAAATGTCTCGAATTCCAAGCGGTTCTTCAATATTTACACAATTTTTTGATTGGATCATCTGAGGTCTATGTTTTAAATGTTCATTATCTCTTTGGTTGTTTTACTTTGGATTCTAATATTCATCTGATCAGATCTTTCTAATCGTGAACACGACTTCACAACTAAAACCTCATACGAACTTTTTATCTGTTAGTGGTGCACTTGTTCGAAAGTATATATATATATATATATATATATATATATATATAAATTCTCGCCAGTTAGTTGTCTGCAGTGTGTTTCTGCGTTTGGCGCTGAATTGTCTTGTTTCAGTAGCCTCATAATTACTAATGCGATATGGGCACCTCTGTTTTTATTCGGTCGTTGGGACTGGCTTATTTTCATTGTTTTGACCTGTCAAGCACTGTTAACATCGTATGCTTATGTGATCTGTGAATCACGGCTGAATCGCTTTTTCTGTTTCTCTGCGTGAACGGTCGATCATGACAGCTCACCCTAAGTTACTATCTTCTCTCCTGGTTAGGGAATTAGCCTTTCCGGTCGCTTGTGAACCTCATTTCAGTTTTGCTTCCTCTGTGTATCATCCTATTATTTGAAGGCCGTGTTTCATGTGGTGTCTGAGTATATATGCACTTTCCATTGTGTTTCATATTGTATCATCGGTAACCAAGGTACTGCAAATTTCCAACTGAATATCTTGTACCCAATGCTACTCATGTTTTCCTCGATCACGCTTTCCCTCCTGTTCGCCGCGTCCGTGCTTCCACTGGGTGCTCCGTCGGTCTTCTATTCTGGCTATGCTCTACACACAGATCCCCACTGTCGGCTCGCCCATAGCCCGTGCTTCACGTGTCTTGCCTTCATTTGTCATCCGTATAATGGCTGGTCTCACTTTTTCGTTTCGAAAACTTTCCCGTTTTGTTTTTCTTTCTCCAACACTCGCTATGCTATCTTCCTCATTGCCGCATTTTTGTACAGATGTTGTGTTGCAGCAAAAATGACGTGTTTTTTTTTATTTCTTGACTTGATATTCTTCGTGGTTTCGGGTAAATCGGTAATAGTTTGCTAGTCGCGTAGTTCAATATTGCACTGTTGAATTTGGTTGGCGCGATCTACTGGAAACAATGAGAGTGTTATCGGTATAAGTGAATAGGGTTTCACAAACCATTGTCAGTACATTAGTTAACCGTGACCCTCCGGGCATGACCAATGGTTTGCGTTGAGTTTAGGTACGTTGTCTGTCTGTCACTCCAGCTGTGCGTTGATGTTTGGCATTGAGACATTTTCAACTGTTCTTGTCTGATATTTTGTTTGTGACTACAAACGGGATCTGTTTTCTAGTCTTGTCAGTCGGGTTTATTGATTATAACACACTTCTGTGGCCTGCCGTTAGTTGAACTCGTAGTTTAAAATGGTCGTTGTGTAACCACTAATGATCCACGCTCACGTCGTTGACCGGTTTCTTATGCTCACGCTTCATTCGGCCAATTCGTCAAGCAGGAAACAAGCTTAGTTCACTTATTTCTTGTATATTCAAGTTATTGTCGAAGTGATATTTGTAGGATCAGGTTCTATTATGTTCGGTATTTATTTGCTGATGTTTTGTATCTTCACACCAATCGTTTGCTGTTAGGCTATCCGTGAATGTAAGCATCATACCAGCGGGGCAGGGTTTCCTACGGAAACTGTTCTTGTTCGCACTGTCGCCTGTGCAGGTGTCTGTACGGTTAGCTTCATGCTGTGGGTCCAGAATAGTCCGGTCGCTACATATATGGTGTTGTAACTGGATCTACGGCCTACGAGCGCGTAGACGGAACGGGATGTTGGTAAGTGAAATGGCGAATAGTGGTAATGAACGACGGTGTATACGCGGTCACTTGGTCTCTTTCTGGCCGACTCATCCATCCGAGGCTACCCCCATGAACACGGAATAGTGACCTTCATACAGAGCTTTATGCCACTCAGCCGAAGACAATATGGTCACAACCCGTTCGTATTTACAGGGTTTGTGATTGGCAGCAACACAAAGTCTAAAGAATTGACCAGACAATGCCGAGTAGGCGTGTATTCGGGATGACAGCCACAGTTGTCACGACGGCTGAGGACAATCGTGGAGTCCGGAGAAGTGCACGCGTATGGCAACGGTCAGGGTCCCTCAGAGGTGTACTTCGTTAGTATTGTCACGGTATTTCCAGGGAACTGGCGACCTCGTCGGCGTATGTATGTGGTCTCACGTTTGCAAATCCTGACATCTGCTCGGTCGAGACTAGCCAGTGCCTATGATCTAGTCCTCGATGTGTCATCTTGAGCTAGTTTTCTTGGAACCAGGTGTCGTCGATTCCTTCCTGCCCAACCAACTTTGCGCGGCCGTGCTTGGCTGACACTAACGACGGAACTGTTGGCATCAAGCCTAGTGGTCTGCATCGATTTACATGGTGCACTGACCCGTCCTATATTTTGAGTTCTTTTGTGTCGGCTGTATCTGAGCGAGTTTATATCCGGGTATGTCACTTCCTATTTGTGTGCAGAGCCAAACGGCGCATTTAGTGTGAAAGTAGGACAGGTGTAACTGGCTGTGTTCGCAATGATGTTTGTGCTTGACAAATTGAACCAGTATTCGGAGCTTGGTTCACGGAGAATTCAGGCAGGCCCATTTGACTGCTTACAGTCTCGACGGATTAAGTACCATTTGGGCTGGTTTCACCATCAGTTACGGTAACAGATAAGCACTTGTTTTTTGATCCTGATCTGTCTGCATATGGTTATCTCCCAACCTCAGTTGCATTTATTGTGTTAAAATGCTTGATGTCACCAGTAGACGGTGTCCGCTAACTGCAAATCCGTTTGTGGAGATAGTGGGCGTCAGAACGGTGTTTTGTGTTTGCAATGCATCTCTCGGTTGTTTCGTTGCTTGCGGTTAAACGGCATGTTTGACGTTAATCCCCCTTTCTGTGGATTAGTCGTTAGTTGTCATTAACTCCACTATTCAGGATTTCATTGTTCAGTTAATCCGGTATTAATAATGAGACCAGCGCTTGCTTGGCTTTGTTCATTAAACGGGTCGGATGTCGTACAGCTGTTTATATTGGGAAATATGGATGATTCCGATTTGTGGACAGACAAGCGTTCCTATGCTGTGAGCGTTTGAATCTATGTCGCTGGTAGTTCTCCGCCGGACAGTACTCTCAGCAGTCGCGTGTACGACATTACATTGTACGTGTGTGTGAAGAATCTCTCTTGCTGTATCAATTAGTCGATGCACTTTGTCTCCTAAGGTGACAACCGGGAGAATGAGCGTTCTCCTCACCTCATGTTTGCACTTGGCGTTGACTAAGTCAGCCATCCATATTGCAGCTCCGTTCTACCGGGAGTTGATTGCTGCTTATCTATCATTCGTATTACTTCTCGAACAATAGGTAGAGACGAGATACGGTTTAATTTTCTACAGTTTTACAGTAGGGTCTGAATGGACTATTAGCTAACTCTGTTTCTTGTTAACTCTTATTCTCTGGACTGTTGAGCCACACTCGTGGACCAAAATTTAAAGGATAGTGCCCAAAGCTCAGCCTTCACGGGTCATGCAGTAGTGTCTCAAACAAATTGTCGGGTCCAGTTGACTTTAGGTGACGTGATTGGACTTGACGCGATGGAGAGCATGACTCCCACTGGTTATGCTTTTACTCACGTGAAACTTCTCAGTGCCAGTTTTCTGGGTGTTGTTTAGTGACTACCATTCGTTCTTTGACCCCTGCACAATTGCGATGCTACCGCTCCATGCGAATAGGCACCAAGTCAGAAGTGTCGTGTAAAAAAAAACTGCGGTCGGTTTAATTTTGGTTTGATAGGAACAGCTTTTTTGTCATATGTCGATTTAAACCTTCGACAGAGCTTTATCGGTCGGTCGGACCACTGTCACATTGATGTATCCCGTCATTTTGGACTAGCAATATAAGATGTGCTTACAGTATGTCCTTCCAGATCAGGTTGTTGATTGCGGGTTCTAAAGATACTAGCCCACTCCGTCTAGCTGACGCATGAACTGAATCACCACCCACCTTGTACTGCGTGGAAATCCAGGTGCCGGTCAGCCGCCTGCCCGTAAGCCCCTCCGTACACACACTCTTTCATTTAACTTCTAGCGATCAAATCAATCCCTTCACATTCCCGTTGATTGTCAAGTTTTGATCTTTAGCGATCAGCACACCGAAATCGACGAGATTGTGCTGAGCGGGATAGATGACTATTCATTGTGTGATCTTTCATCAGACGATTGCGCAACCGAGCAGTACTGGGGACAAAACAACACGAACAGGTCTAATTCACTCACTCATTCGATAGGTTCGTAGCAATTTGCGGATAAGAACAGCGTACCTCTGATACCAGGTATTGACCAACTGCCAGTTGTTAACTGTTCTTGTCCGCTTTTTATTCTAGTGTTTCTGGACAACCTAAGTTCCTTAGGGTCTGTACGACTTCACGGTCTTGTGTTCGAACACACCCTATTTAAAAAGCCTTTATCTGCATAACTTGAGTATACTAATCGTTTTATGCTATTTTAAACAGCGATGGCACGAAGCCTTACTCAGAAAGTCCGCACATGTCTGTCAACACGGGGATGTTTATAAAGTCAATGCCATCGTTCTTTTGGCTTGTTACCAATTACATCAGGTTACTTATGGAGGTCCGATTCGTCTAATACTCATCAAAGGACTTGACAATTGTTCGTACACTTCTAGTGTTTCATTGACGTTGTGGAGGTCGGTTGTGTTGTTTATGGTTTGTAGTACCGTTGCAATGAAGAGGTTTTCTCTACAATGATCTTTAAACAATTCGCTTCGAATAGGTAGGATCGTTGGTGTTACGAGTTGGCGTACATTTAAACCTACTCCATCAGCATTGTGCATGTCTGAGGTATCGCACCGATACGGTTCGTCAAAATTGTCAGAAGCGTCAACAACAAGTTGCTTACTTCACCTCTTAGAAGAGCGGAGATTCAGTATTTACACGCGCTGGGTTTCTTAGTCACTTATAGTTTCGAGATCATTTTGGCATTTGTGTTAGTTCATCTTGTAGAGATAAGTCCTCATCCTTCCTGTCACAATTTCGAATCATCGACCTGTTTGTACCCATGCACGTCACGGTGCACTGAGTTATTATTCACAGGAAAATAAAGCTGGGAATGGCGCTCTGAAAAACTCCACTTTTGCTTCGAGTAGTGGATGTTCTGCAGTCATCCACTGTTGTATATTAGAGACACAGCGGGAAGTGACCTTTGATTAATCTGTGGAAGAGTAGATCTGATTTCCCTTACGCAGAAATTGTAACGACATACTGCTATCCAACGCCTGCACTCCACAAAACAACATCGGCTTTGCACTTTGTCCCATCGAGGTTGTTGGGGACTAGCCCTATACAAAGATATCAACACAAATAATCACCTCAAAATACTGTCACTGAGTAGCTCAGTGTAAGCAATCCCAACATAGGCGGGGCAGGGGACGAGACGAGCGCACCAGGAGTGTATTATAAAGTCGAACTGATTCAAACACGTGATGTTCACTTTGCACACAGCCAATTGGTGTAAGGTTCATATAAAAGTAAAGCAAAATATGAAAATATATACAATACCCTATAAGGTTACTGAATTAAACAATCGATTGTCTGCTATCCTTTGGGGATTTGACTAACGAACACTAATAGGTCGGGTATTCGGAAATACTTACGCTGACATGAATTTCGCACTTCCTTTCGGATAACAGAACAAGTAATCTGTTCAAAACAAAACGACATGGTTTCTAGCACCTCCTATGTAGTTTGTCATATTTTCCTGTTTGTTGCGTACCTTTGAAAAGTGTCTATCAAAGACCTGAACAAACAATCGGTATCGGAACAAGGAAATGACCTGTCAGTAATTGCGTTTATCTTGTTATGCAGACTCAGAAGTCACCAGTGCCTTCCTGCCATCCGTCATGTCCTACACTTTTCACTCCATCTAGATTTGGCTGAAAGCGATGGTCAGGTGATCAGCTTACGACAGAAGTTAGGAGACCGGGGGGTTTGTAGCGACCGGCGATCGTGTGGCTTCTCTAAGGATCCCGGCTGCAACCATGTTTTCCTG
>LUCH01009485.1:0-10517 GCA_013368495.1 Paragonimus heterotremus | reverse complement strand
TCACACACATCTTTGGCACTAGTATCATGCATTCTGACCAAGTATTAGGTGAATTAAATTTTCTGTAATATGTTTGTTGATGTTATGAAATTTATACTTTATGCCTGCTGTTTTAAATAATAGCGTACGGAACGTGGACTGTAGCCTGAAATGTCATATCATTGTTAGGGTATTTAACCTGAAGTCACAAGGCATAACATGGTCACTACGAAATGCATTTCTGCTGCTTAAATAACGTTAAGATTTCTGAATAGATTTCTACGTCATATTTTTCTGCCTGGTTGACTTCCAGTAACGACAAGACATGTCATATGCAGCGAGTCTCCAAGTTTATTTCGAATGATGCATATTTCGTGTAACTCCGAGATTTTATTAACTATGTCGATGACTGATTTTTTGTGAAGACAAATTGACAACGAAGAGTAAGTTGTATGGAAATTGTCGAGTAAAGATACATAACTGATAAGCAAGTTTCTATGGATTATACTTCAACCTGTAATTCGCCTAATTACAAACAGAGTTCTATCACTGATACGAAGTATATTGTCGTTCGACGTGTCTATCAGTCGAATCCATATGTCACCGAATCATCGGTAAACATTATTTTCATTCAAGAGATTTTAAGTAAATCTGAGATCGAGAAGTAATGTATCAACCAAATAGACATGTGATCTGATTATTGCATCTTTCTCCCTGAGGAACAAACTGGATAACACCGTGTTCACTACTGACTCGGCTAAAATCGTCATGCAGACCACGGTCATTCGACACTGGATTTCTTTCGGCGAAGCGCCCGGGGGAAATTCCACCGGCTCCTGATGTCTGTGTACCTGTGAGTTCTCACTTTCTGTTGGTGATCACCTAGCATATGTGTGTTCGTTCATATTATAAGGCCGTTCATATGTTCAATCTTGGCAGCTTGCAAACCAGATCTATTTCTCTTATCCATCTTTTCTTCTGTGGGCTTGATGACTCAACATTTGAACCTGTGAACTTTTGCAATAATGGTTGTTTATTGATTGAACAGAATTCAGGTCGTGAGAACAATGCATATTGGTTTTCCGCAATAAACCACGAGTTCGTGAACCAACGTCTTAAGGATTACTTCGTTATACATTGCTGCCGTACGTCGTGTGAACGCTTATGAACTGGCTTGCCACATTATACGCTATACACAGAGAACCCTAATGTAGTTTTGATTCGCCCAAATACCAAATTTCTGTGCATCGTGTGAACATAATGTTTCACAAGTTGACTTACGTGTTCAAACATGGAGATAATGTGCACATTTATACCGCATTTATACCTCGTTGTTAAGTAGTGAGAGTGAGTCGAGCTACATTTCAGCTTAACCGATTGCTTCCAAAGACTAAATTATATGGAAACTCGATTTAGTGTATGGATCATACACTGGAACTAATGAGATGAAGACTGTCACCACAGATTCGTGTGTGACTTTCCAAATTATACTGAAACAGAAATCACAGTGATTCCACTTTCAAATTAAACAGCTAGTGACAGGTCGTATCTACCGTGTGATGATATCATTTAATCGCGAGATAGCATGCTTGTCCGAGGAATTTGGATGTGTAACGTATTAGCCTTTAAGCAAAATATAGTTATACATTTAGCCTGTTGATTTGACCGGTGTTTTCACATTTTATTTGGTTAGCGAACTAAGGTCAACATCTTTTGGACCGTATAGATGAAAGGCTGATTAATTTAGCATAAAACAAGACGGACCATCATGCTGAATGTTAACGAGAACTTTTGAAGAGAATCGTACGTTACCATCCAATGAATGTAACAAGTACCGTGTAGCCTGTACGACGGTATTCATGCAGTCTGATGATTGACTGAGGTCGATTGAAACTGCTGATCTCATGTCCTGTTCGAGAGTATTGGCTATCAACTGTTCGCTTTCAACAACACACAACATGGAGCTTGATGCTTGGCCAATATGCAACATATCAATTTCGCCAACCATCAATTATCTATAACCTAGAAGTGTAAAACATTCTGATTCGTCATCTGCATAACTCAAGCAAATTATTGGTGATTTCTGCTCTATACATGTTAACATACATGTTATGACAATTTAATGTAGATTGTGGGAGTACAGACTCAACTAATGTGGGATCACTCACATTACTAAACGGACAATAGAGTCAAATCATCCGGAAAGATTTCTACTGGCAAGCGCACACTAGTAACATTTGCGTTCTACACTCGCACTTACGAACGGATTAACATGAACGGTGAAACAGAATGGGCTAAATTAATACCATCTTAAAACGGACGTCGTGTTCTTTTCTCGGTTGGTTGATTGTTATGAGAAAGACTGGGTATTAGCTCACCAGTAAACAAATGAAACCTGACCGTCACCTCATCTTCTGTATCCCATCTTAACCAGTTGCATGCTGTTTGTGAGTGAATGAATTGGTGTTTTAGACCCAAAAAGGGCGTTGTGATATTTGAAGTGGATTTCGGCTCGATTTGGTGATTTGTTGTTCCAGTTTTAGACTGAAATTGACAACTCTTATAATTTTGTAAGATTGGAGAGCAAGCAGCGTAGAGTCGGTGAATGTGCGTTTTGGTAGCCTCTCAGCAACGATTGGGGAGCTGCTTCGGACCAACCGGCTTTGTCACACTATTTGGGAGCACAACTGGGATGGGCGAATCCATCCTCAACTGCATCAGACAGACAGGACTGTTCTTCATTCGCCATGGAGACTACGATACAAAAGCTCGGCATGCATGATTTACCATATCTAAAATGAGCGTACGGGTTATTGGAGATATTGGAGGCAGTCAAGCCGCGACGGACTCTATTCGTAAGAATTGGTTTCGTCGATGCGGCTGGTCCAGGGAGTATCCGGAACCATAATATAGTTTACCTAGATCTGATCATATAGGTGACTTCTGAGAAATCAATCCTTGTCCACGAGATGACTTTGATAACGCCAGTTTGAAATCGGTATTGCTATGAACAAAATGATATTATCATCTACATTAAACATCCAATTTCATGTACTTTGAAAATTCCGTAGATAGAATGATTGAGTAACAAAGGGTCTACTATTACCCTAACCGCCCACAGATATCTACCTGGTCAAACCAGTAGGAGGTGTGTTCTTTTTAATTCTCGTTAATCTCAGTCTTAACAGGCGCTACGTGAATGCTATAATATGTCCGAGTAAATATGATCATGACGTGTCAAACCGAATTTGCTGATTTCTCTAGCACATATCCCAACAGTGAATTCACCACTAGGCAGAACTGAAGAACCGACAATCTCATCTAAAAGATGCCATGCTCCGTCTAATGATTAGTTCATTTCCAATATCACTCCGGAAGTAAAACCCGTGAACCGGTTGTTGCACTCACGTACATAGTCCTGTCTTTCTGAATTATAATACATATCTGATATGCTGCTTGACAAGCGGAGCAAACGCCTAGAGAGCTAAGACCCTAAATATACCATCCTATTTTGAATTTGTTCCTCCAGTGAAACGAGTGCTTCTCGGAAGTCCATTTTGGTACAGAGAATTTGAAGTTTAAATCAAACACAACACTGCGTCCAGTAAACTGTACGATATTGAGATACCGTGAAACATTGCCATGGTCTCATTACGATCAACTAAATTTGTCAAGTCACTTAGTGCGCATCGATTTGCGACGCTTTCCGAGAGAATATTTTGGCTCGTTTGGGCATACTGTTTCTACCGTTGTTTCAAATGCAGCCTAAGTCCTGAATTTTCACAACCAGGTCACATCTAAACTAAATACTCATCTCTTGAACAACCTGTTTAGCTCACACTGACGCTCTGGAAAATTAAATCTGATGTACACAATATCCTTAATTTTTTATGTCAGAAGAGGGGAAAATCGAAGAATGAATGACACAAACAATGCACAACCCGAAAGGAAATTTTATTACTGTGCCCACCAGTTCAACATACGAATTGCCAGTATGGAGACATTTCTGTTTAACAAATCATCTTGACATCCCAGTACTGTTGTTCGTCGAGGGCTGTACAACTTGGATATAGGGGGAAAAACGGTGATAGAATAAAACGTTACTTGCGACGAATATGCCACAACCACCCTTAGTATTTTCGTTAATGATGTTTGTATAAAATGGAACAAAATCTGGTTAAGATTGTCACTATGCATCATATTACTCGGTGTGATGAGTAACAACAAAAATCAACAAAAATTAACAAACGGCCTGTTGCGATCTTCAAGCCGAACTGCTGTTATGTAGATTCCCAGCGAACACAGGTTTCACTTCCCTCCTTCCTGTTATATCCCGTAACCCTAATGTACAACGGTTACACTTACGCGCGCGGTGTTACAGACATACTAAGCTGCCTAATATACCGAGATTTTTCTTTTGTGATTTTTTTGACACAGCTCTTGGAAACAACCTGTTAAGTGATTCAGAGCTATGCTCGGATTCTGTCAAAATTCCACAAGTATTATTATCATACAATAAAGATTTATCCAAGCAATCTCCTGTCCTATAAGTTTTTACGTGTTCGGTAGGCGTAATTCTGGGAAGCATCGTTTGTCGTTACAAGGCAGATTATCTGAGTACGAACACCAATAAACACGATGATTATTACAGATAGTCTAAATTGAACCCATCTCCCAACTGGCATTAAATATTTGTTGACAATAACAACCTGTTTGAATGGATCCCACCAAAATAGCAGCTAGCCTCCTGCCAACACTACAGAGCTACCCAGAATGTTCTCTCTGCATTATTCTTTCACTCTGGTTTACCCAGGATGGTAGCAACATATTCCATTCACCAATTACATCAGCATTCGACCTGTAAAGTGACGGTGTATCAGTAAAAATAACTAGTGTGCGTTGGATAGCCCAACGGTTCTACGCGCTACAGCCCGAACAGCTACTTGCCGGAAACTTCCCGTTTAGACCACTAGCATTCGGGAAATACTACGGAGTCGTTGGACAACAATCTAGTTGGCAATTTGCAAACAAACATGGATATTTCATCTTGCATCCAATTATGGAAATGAATGAATGTTTAACATACGGTGCTAATTTCAAGTGGCCATATAAATCTCCTATGATTTCACGTTGTTTTGCATGAACTAGGCTTACTGAGTCAGGATTGTGCATTTGCTAAACATGAGAACAGCATGGGTGTTAGAAGAGTTGAAACATTACTTCTCCAGCTGCCTAATTCACCATGTTAACATGACCTGCCTTATGATAATCCATCTATTTGTATTACTGTATTATCGCTAGTCATCATACTCAGAGATGTTGGTGTATCGTACAGTATATTCTGAGGGAGTGAAGCAACTGTGGAAATATCTAACTTTTCAGACTTTCGAGGACAAAAGAATTATCGCACAATTTGTTGAAAATAACCAAATTATTCGCTTTACAACAAACTGCCGATGTTTCAGCAGACAATCACGTCAGATAGTCTTAACGATTGTGATACTAAACCACTGTGTAGGCATTAAGTTATAAATACCGTTATTACGTGTGGACATGGCAGTCAGAATAGACAGAACTGACTTGGTTTCTGTCAAGATTATCCACGCCACTCATGTATCTTAATACAACTCAAAACTTCTCCGTTTTCCACTTCAAAGTAGAGGACAACTTTTAGGACTGCGGCTCCATTGCGATATTTCTTGTAAATAGCATTCGCTCAGTAGTAATGAACAACTCTATGTTGATACTTCACATATTGAACTATCTGAGTTACGTGAATGTCAATCAGTGTTTACTTAATAGAATGTTATTTGCCATTGTTATGACAAGCAGCTGTGTTCAAGTTGCGGTCTCATTGCACATGATTTCTAGTGTGTATACGAGTGTTTGATAACTCACATTTATGGGTAATGATATTGGTTTCTAGTTGACTGACGTGATAAGCCTAAATAACTAAAGCAGAAACAGAAATGATATGGAAACTGTCATTAAATCACACCGGATAAGAAATTACTACACCGACCGTCAAGTAAGGTAGGAGACCGCTCAGTGATTTGGTCACATGAATTTGCCCTACTCCACTTACGTATTCTTCTGTGAAACAGCAGTAAAATATGTGAAAATGCAAAGATGAGTGCAAAACAGCGTTGTTATAGTGAATTTGTCCCATAAGGCGGCTGTTGGAAATGTGTACGTTCAGTCGGAATGGGTGGTGCCTAATTGATAAAGCTCAGTAATTTTCGCAACGATAGCGAAGATATCAAACTACCAGTAATAGAGCAGCATGTCATGGAGTGACATGTGTGAATGTTGATTTTTCAGCTACTCTGTGAATAAAACTTGTAATGGTACATCCAGGGCTTATCTTTTCCCCATTCTATACGTTCAACTGTAGAGCTGATCGCTAAATTTGATAGCAGTGTGTGACGTGCACAATATGGGCAGCTCCTTTAATACTGATGATGGCAAACGTAATTTCACATCGTGAATGTACTAAAATGGTTCTAGTGTTAATGCGATTGTGAATACGAAAGAGACGTTCCAGGGGCATATTTGACTGCTACTGATGTTTTCCCCTACGTTAACTATGATAGCTGTTGACCTCCTGACATAAGATCATCATGGCTGATAGTTTCCGAGTCGTTTGTCCGAACGACAATCGATGAATGCTTCTGTTTCCTGCGACTATCGGTATTCGCAGAGGGTAATCAATCCCATGCCAACTGAAAGACAGGGTAGTCATTGTGAAACGACAGTAAGAAAATAACAAACTCTTTGCACTTCTCATCAATGACATTAGCTCATTCTGCCATATAGACAACAATAATGCAATATAGGTATCCGATGGAGTGAAACGAAATTTGTCAGGAATTAAAATATGTGGTTTAACCTGATTCTTACATCGGTTTACAAACTAACTTATAGGAGTTAACTGTTTTCATTGGTTAACGTGTCACACATTTGACGGGTACAATCTACCACATCGGCTAGCTGCTACCTAACCGTACTGTATGCTGAATTGCATACGCGAATGAATGGCTATAACTTTGTCGCTACATAGTGGAGATTAAGATAGATCTTTATCCATCGGACAGTTCGGCTGAAATTTACGAGCAGTATTCATTTAAGCTTCAGTGAGTTAGTACCTCACCTAGTTCAAATTTGACAAACCTGGATCGGTTGTGAAATAGAACCAATTTTGACGTCCCATATTTAGTCATTACAGACTGACGTTCGCAATTCCAATCAGCCCTCTTCCACGATTTGACCCGCCTTCTAGGTTGTGAACACATCAGGCCGACTGGATACCATGTTGTTGCTAATGGAATTGTTGAACGTTCTCATCGACAGCTGAAAACATCTCTCATGGCGCAGTTGACACATAGTTGGACAGAGCACATACCACTCATTTCACTGAGTATCAGATCCGTCGTGAAGAAAAGTATAAAATGTGTCACCGTTGAATTAGTCTACGGAACGACATTACGTCATCCAGGTGTTATTTTCAACCATCTCAAATCACATATGCAAGCACCCCGACCGGACATCATTCCTGGCCTCAACATCTCAACAAGGACTTGATGACTTGATGCACTCAATCACATTCTCGTTCGTTGTGACGCAGTTCGGCGCTCACTTCGACCATCTTACAATGGTTCTTTCAAAATGATCTCATCAACGGACGCGGTTTCCACCATAGAACGTTCCGGGCATTACGCCACTAGGAGTATTGATCATCTCAAATTTGCCTACGTTGAAACGCATCAAGAATTTTCCTCTCTACAATTTACTCAACTTATCGAACTGCAGAACCCTGAAGCATCCATTCCTTCCACTCTCAACACATTCGATTCTTCACGCACAATTGACAGTAATGACAAAATTGTGTTTTATATCCATCCGTCTACCGAACAGACTCATTCTACATCATCATCTCTTCTTCGTCCATCCCCACTCCGTCCAACAACACGTTTCGGTAGACGTGTTACTCTGCCAGACCGTTTTCGTTGAAAACTATCAGGTCCCTCATTCTTACTTACCAGACGATTATCGAGCATTTTTCTTTCACAAATGCTCTGGAAGAGGAGGACTGTAGATTTTTTCTTATTTCTGTGTACAAATGATGATTCACTTTGAACAGCAATTTTTCGCATCACTTTTACTTGTTGTTCAAATTGATAAATATCACCTCGCAATGCAACGCAAAATTTGTGCACACCGGGCTGCTCTCCTCCCCGTTGTGCAGTCGTTTGACAATAATACACGGATCCTGCAGATAATTTTTTACCGCCGCTTTTCTACAAACATCGTCGCAACTCTGATCGCGCTTCAGCAGTCCACGGTAACTCCGTAACAATCCACATTTCCGAAATACTCTGATGGTCATCTTGAACACTTGTGATCACTTCCTGTGGATCAAATTCTTTGACCACTGTAATTTGCTAGAGTGTCGTGACTATTTTGTTTCATTTGTTCATTTTGTTGTCACCGATAGCCTAGTTGGGTACACTTGCATTTACTTAGTCTATTCAGTAACTCGTTTTGACCACTACACATTCAATAGTTTGTTACTGCTCACCCTAGCTGACTAGGGTAAATCCAACAATGACCAGTTAAACATTTACATCGTTCCACTCAAATTCTGTCAATGACGCTGACCAATGGGAATTCACTTCTGAATCCTACCAATGACAGTCCATTAGCAAGTCGTACTTATGTGCATGTTTAGCCGCACTGATCAACTGCACTGTCGGTAGACAATATAGTCGTGCATATTGCTGATGAGGTTCGCGTTCTGCCTAATTTGTGTGCTGTTCCGCTTTCCGATACCATCACACGCCAAATGTCCTGCTGGATATTTGAAACTATTGAATGACAGATGTTTCATTTTTATCAGAGAGCAAGTAAACTACTGTACGGCTCATCGAAGATGCGCACAAATGAGTGAAGTGGATGGAGCACGCTCATTCCTTGTCGGTTACCATGCAGATCTTGTACCAGAGGAAATTATCGGTACGAATAACATATGGACCAGTGTAAACAGATTAACGGACACTGACCTCGAGCACTTGCACATTGGTGACCCCGGCCGTGAGGGCAATCCAATTAAATCGAACGTATTATTCTGGAAGGCGAAATATCCAATTAGTGGAGAATATCGCCTGGTTAAGCTTTCTAAGAAAGGACTATACAATGTGGATCAACTAGATGAGGACAGCATGTTTGTCTGTGAATTACAAAAACTGAAAACAACTCAGTCGGCTTTTCAAGGAAAGCCGAAACGAAGAGCGTTCAGTAAAGCGTGGGATATAGTTAAATTTTTTCCAACAGCTCAACATTGGGGATGCTATGATTTACTGGTTAATCAAACCGTACTCTCTTGTGGATTTCAGTGAGTGAATGCGTGTCTTAAGTGACTAATTAACCGCAGTTTTGTTGCATAGATTCGACCAATTTTACACCTGAAGTATGGGAATAACAAAGCTGTTCTTGGATTTCAATGGCCTGGTTTTGATTAACACAGTACATGATTTTGTGTATAATCCGATTTAGGTAGATCAGTGTTGGGTATCTCCATTATGTATCATGTATGCAATTGTATGTTCAGAGATCTATTCGATGCATCCATTGGAAGATGATAAACTTGTTAGAGGAACTTTTACACATGAGTCACGCTATTCAGGTCTAGAAAGTAAAAACACTAGAAATGCCACACACACAGCTAACCGAGAATCAGTCTTGTCTTCTATGTAGATACATTCCTCTCAGAGAATCAAAAGATTTCCACGAGTCAATTTTAGTACTGAAAATTTGAAGTACAAATTAAACACGACACCCTGCGTCCAGTAATTTGAACGCTATTTGAGCACAGCAGAACACTGCCACTCACAAGCATGTGCAATGGCCATTTAAGCAGAATGAAGCAATGGGCAAAACTTCGTTACTCATAACCCGAATGAGCATGTAACGTGGTTTTGATGGAAGCGAACCTAGAGAGATGACTTAGATTGTGACAGGCTCAAGCTGGATGAATGTAAGTCTTCCAGATGGCTGGGAAATTCAGGATTGCCTTCGGATTTTTCAACAAGTGCGTTGTCACGAATACGCAATTACTAATCGCCGTTGTCTCATTGATATGTGGATACACGCAAAGCAGCTCTCCATTCTCCTTATAGCTGTTCATATAATTGGTCAGTGTAGTAGATTAACAGCTGCAGGTTTTAACCTAAACCACCTGTATCAGTAGACCTTTGAGTTTCGAACGTACCACTACATACTCTGTGGAATGTTGATCAGAAATTAAATGAACTACTGAAATGTATTATGGATAAGTAGAAACATATGGTCTGCATTATCATTTATGTTAACAGGTGAAGCATAATTCACAAATTCTAGGGAACGATAACGAAATTTATCATCACATCTTGCAAATCCACACCCTGCCATCTCAGATGTATTCAGCGTTCGGACTGTCGATCTTTCTATCACGAACCTCCCAGGGGTCGTTGTGTCTTGGTTCTCTTTGTGGACATGCTGTT
>LUCH01009483.1:0-12364 GCA_013368495.1 Paragonimus heterotremus | reverse complement strand
GGCACTTTTTCAGACCTACGTGACTTCACATGTGACTGGCTGCCCCGGGGTTCGGAGATAGCCGCCTCTCTTGTGAGTGTAGGCGCGTGCGCTGCCAGATTTTGGGGCACTGGTCTCCACTTGACCAGTCTTGCTTTTGCCTATTGGGAGCAGCGGGTAACGGGGTGAGTACGGGGCAGGACGGTATGCTACTGTTAGGGCCCGCTGGTCAGCGATAATCAGAAAGGGTCTGGTGCACGACAATACAACTCAAGGAGCGTAACACAGAGCATAGCAATACCCGAAAACTGCAGAATAACATTGAACACCGTGACCCTCAGCCGAGATTGTATTTGCTCTCAAACCAAAGGTATCTATGCGGGCAAGCATCCACATATATATAGTTTTTTGGTGGCATTGAAGAATCCAACTTGAACTGGTGCATTGAAAGTGGGATGGGTCAATCACAAACGCTGGGGAAGCGTGCGCCAAAATTGAGTTTTGGCATGTTGTGGCGCGGAAAAAGTAAAATTCAAAATCACAATTAAGTTTTCGATAATATCTCGAAAAATCAATCACTTTTGGAGAAAATAGACTTTCTCAGACAGCAACAATCTCAGGAGACAGCTCGTACACGTAGGCGGGATTTTCATAGAAGTGACCAAAATGTACTGGCCATTTTCGATTTCAGCACACTTGAAATGGTACAAACGTAATCATGTCAGGTATGCAGTGCGGTTGTGAACTTATATGTGGCATCCGAATCACCCACATACGTTTGATGTCTCCGGTCCACCAATATTACTGAACCTCCTACTCGCCATAATGTGTGAAAAAAACGGACATTTTTAAGGTTACATAAAACGATATATACAGAGGGCAACACGAATGCCGAATAGCGCGGTTTGAATGTGAAAAAGTGCCACTCTTTTTTATCGTTTTTTTAGTGTACGGCATTCACTTACAGACGTGAGCCTTCCATCTTCTTTTACCCCAACCACTTCCACATCCTTTTAGCTGTATACCAAACTGTCAAGTGTTGCATGGCAGCTGAGTTCAATCATAGCTGTCTCCATATTCCCTGTCTAGAGTGGCCGCCTGTATTGCAGATCGGTCAGACCATCCATTTGTAGCTCGTGTACTTAGTTTGTCAGCGTAAAGGACCACGCGTTACAACGTTCCGGTAGCAATATTTAGTTTCTTACTTCTTGCGTTGGTGTCTCTCTGGAGCTGTACTATGCACAAAGAGCAGCCAGCTTGGACTGCACCCAATGCAATTGCGTTAGCTGTCGATTTTTTAGATAGCCAGTTGTTGGTCGGGTACGCAGTATTGGCAGTTTGTCAGCTACAACCAGCGAGGCAGCATGTAACAGTGACATGCCGCTCTGTAACACTGCCAGCGCCAACCAGCGCTACCCTATTCATTGTGTGACAGTCCCACTTGAACGCAGACTAAGCAGCCAAAAAGACCGTGTGCGTAGGTTCCGGCCGGTGTCCAGTCGCCGTCGCGTTCAACAGGTACTGGCATGCCAGTCGTCGGACAGTCTGCTTCCCGGTGGATTCTGTTATAATACAATTTATTCGATTCGTCTCTTCAGCTACGCGTTGAACAGGGCCGCCAACTTGGGCTTACTCTTTGCGTACGAGTGCAAGTGAAACCTCAGTGTCCCATTTCCACGACCCTTTTTACAAAAAGCCTGGTTCAGGGCAAGTGAACGAATCGAGGATGGTACATGTTTCCCTTACAAGTACACCTGAAATCTGAGTTTCCTTCAAGATAATTTAAATCGCGTAGCATCAAAAATGCTTCAATTTACCCCGACATACATTGGACCGAGCGACAGCGGTAAAACCCAGCCACGGAAGACGTAACCGCTGTTGATCGTCCCCGCAACGTACTCCTCAGAAATGAACCTGATATGTGTAAAGGGAACGCAACGCGCGCGGGGTTAGTCAATAGAAATTTCTTGCGTCTGTTTTGAAGTTAGAAAATATGCCTTTGTAGCGCATAATGCGCATCTCGCACTCTAGCCTGACTCCGGATAAATCTTTGTCACGGCTCTTGAAATCTATTGTAACCGGGCCTGAAATGCTGCATGCACGCTAGAGTGTTTTTGTCACGGGCGCCATCACATTTCAGGAGGCGCAGCATTCCATTCCGGTCTTCCCAGCGACGAACGCGAGAAGTCAAACGGTCATTACGAAGTACGAGCAGCCCGCTTAGTAGATCCCTCATTTGACCTCTGGTATCAAATTAGTATCCCATCCGACTCAGCTGGAATCTGCGATAACCCCGCGAATGATCCCAGCGTCCACCAACACCTGCAGCTTATTTCCCAACCCAGCAACCTCCACTTACTCAAAATGTACTCTGTCGAATGCGCTTATACCAGCGCTCAAGGACTGACCAGAAGTCTGCATAAACTCTGTGCGATTTGCCTCGCGAATGACCTCTTTATTGTCGGAATTACTGAACCGTGGTTCATACCAAATCATCTTTCCCCCAAGGTTGACATAATAAACGTTGCTATTTCGAACAGAAAGATTGGTGGGTAAAGGAGGCAATGTTACTCCGTATATCTGCAGCTCCCCCGGGCTACCCCTTTTTCTCACCCGATCTTCTCTGCCATACCTGAATCTGTCTGGTGCACCAATTCTTTATCCAAATCTGACAGACTATCAGCTGGTGTAACTTACCGGCCCCTATGTCCTAGCTATGAACGCGACGAGGCTATCACGTCTGGACTCAACTGCCTCCCCCCTAAGACACTCAAATATCCTAATAATGTGTGACTTTAACTCGCTGTAAATTGACCTTCAATCTCATTCGTGCAAATGCCCGGTCGACGCGGTGCATGCAATCCTTAGAGCCGCGGCTGGAGCTTTTGGCCTTTCGGAACGTGTAGTTGACCACATAAGGCAACGTGAGGACCACACTTATTTCTGTCTAGACTTTGTCTCCATTAGTGATAAATTAGTGATGAACAACTTGGTGGTGAGCGACCCTCTCGGTTTGAGTGATCACGCCGTAATGACTTCCGATCTCATTTGTGATGCTGAACTTACTCCCAGAGCAAACGTTCCAAAAAGCAGCTTCCGAAAAACTGGGGCTGATGGGTTTAGCGCATACGTAGCGTACGCCCTGTGGACTCGATTTAACCCATTAATGTCTGCTGTGGAAATGTGATACCACAATACTAATACCATTTGTGAAACCACAGATTGTTCAAAACCATACCACTCCACCAAACCAGTTAGAGAAGGTCGACCGGGCTTATAGCGGAACCACTCCTAAGGCTTAGTCAGTAATATCAAAATCTTGCGTAAATTTGTCTCAAAAACTCGTAAAGCCAAAGCCGGTCTGCTCTGGTTAGCCGCCTTGCAGGGGCTCACCAACTGAACTGGGGAAGCTTCTGAAGTTCTGGCCTACTCCTACAGCACTGTGTTTGCAAAACAGCGTGTCGAACTTTTCTGTGAAACAAAGCATCCACACTTCTGGCGGAATATCCTCGTTAGGTATTTTACCACTGATCACTCAAAACCGTTATCATTTTCGTGCTGCCGTTGTCTACTCATATCTTCGTCCTGTTGGAATCCTGTGCATCGTAAAGTACGATTACCATCATTCGTTATAGAATAACGTGGTAATTCTTTACGTACTGTAATATTTGCATCTTAAGGCATCTGCTATTTCTGCATCGCAATTAGTTTCTAACAGCGATTAACTCATTGTTTTACATTGTGTATCACTTGTCCTTGTCGACAAGGGCTCGAGTTAGACCAAGAAGTGCTGAGAGTCAGTGGTCACTCGCCGAGACGGCCAACACTCGTGGCCGTTACGGGTGAAATATATCCGGACAAAACGGTATACAGTGCCATCAGTGCCAAACGCATTGGTCACAGTAAAGTTCAGTACAAGCAGCTAGCACCTTCATCCGTCCATTTTATCCGCATGAACTGCAGGTTTGATGGCAGCTGCGGCTCCACTCTGATCCTCACCGATCAGGCGCGTATCACGAAAAGTGGAGCGACGCAACAAACAGGTCGTTGCAAAAGCGAAGCTGTTCTTAACTATGTATCTACTTGTGTTTCTCCGAGAACGAGCAGGATGGATGAGTAAAAACGGATTCCATCTGAAATGAAGGTGGAACTGTAGTTGTTGAACAAACACGTAGCGTCCACTCCCGTCGATGTTACAATCACCGATACAGCAGTTGGCCCCTCAGTTACATATATAGAAGAGGCCGCGACAGAAATTGGAGAGTAATCTCTTAGGGAAAGGGAGCAGTTTTCTTGGGCCGCTTGCCCACAATATCTTCACCAACAGAGGTAACTTAATCGTCTTGACATCTTATTTCTCCCCTCGGACGTCACAAGCTCCGTAATCTCGAGCATTCTGCACGCCAAGTCAGCTAAAAAGTCACATGGTATTTTGGAAACCCCACCCGCCATGCTCAGTCTCAAGACAATTCTAGGAAGAGCATTGGCTCTGTAGTCCAACCAAACCAACCTGTGAGGCGTGACTCACGGTCGCTGTGGGAAAGAGAAGGTGGGGTGCGGGCAGCTGGATGAGAAGAAATCACAAATCACGGCTGATTGGAAGCCGCATTTGGTGACCAGAGTTGTATGTACTGCTCCCAAAGTTTCTACTGAAACTTCTTTGTCTGTAGTTGAAAGCTGGGATGACGCTTACGTGGACGTCATTCCAAAGGCCGACTCTTTAAACGCAGGCAAAAGTCTGAGTGCATATGATTTGCTGGAAATCCGTCTTCCGAGTTACCTGCAGAAAATCAATCGAAAGACCGCGAAGGCAACCCTTCCTTAAAAGAATTCGGGAGGGAGGGAGTCACTCGAGCCAGCCATCGGTTGAGCAGATGGCACTTCTATGGTGCGCCGTAGTAAGTATTTTTACAAGTGGCCCTACAACACCGAACACGTTTTGCAGTTTCACACCCCGCACCCAGCAGACGAAAAGGGAAAAACTGTTGCCGGCGAAAACTCCCAAACATCCTCCCAACAAGTGGAATTAAGCTAGAGAACGGAGGTCGCAAACTACATCAATAAAAATAAAAACCAAGCGCCTTGTAGGTTTATTGACGGACGCAAAAAAGAAGGGCCGCTGTCAAAACAACCCGGCCGAACACACCGAGTACAACCCCACCACCTTCCTCAATTCTATGTCTAAGTCCCCAAGCTTTCCCTCTTGCTCTCCTTCCTCCTTCTTCGCGAAATCAAATGAGGAAGTAGCTTCCTAGTGCACGACTACAAACTGTCTGAGCTTGCACAACAAATTACAGGAAATCGGTCAGTTAGCTCATGACACAACCCCACGTACTCGCTTTCACGGAGGCCTGGCATGTCGATGGCATTAGTGACAGTGAGCTCTATTCAGTTTACCGAACTGGCTCCGCCAGAAGGAGAATAGAGGGTCCTCCAATCTTCCTTCAGCAATACCTCCCAGCATTTACGGTTATCGATGGATTACATTCCCCTGATAAATGTGACACTGTTGTTTCGACCGACTTTGCTTTGCCAAGATTCATTCCTGGTGGGGGTTATTTATCGTACTTCCCCACCCAACGTCTCCGACGACGACGTCGTTTCCGTGAGCCCGAACGACTTCCTACGGCTACAATACTTCACTCATATGCTCATTATGGACGAATTTAACGCACCGAAGAGAAGCCGGGCATTAGTTTATCACTGGGAATGTGAGAGCGGATTCTCAACTTCCTCATCGACGCTGGTACGACGGAGAGCGTAGGCACAGCATACCGACGCCCTAATGTGGTGTCGTGTTGATCAGACTCGTTCCATGCTCGACCTAACCCTCACTAATGAGAGCTACCTGGTTGGCAGAATAATCATCAAAGCGCCACTTGGACACGGTAGCCACTCTGTGCTCAATTTTGATCTTATCCGTTACTGGTCACAATAACGAGAAAAATTCCACAGTTCGAAATTTTAGTCAGACTGATTTTAACGGCTTGAGAAGCTATCTAGGTTTACTCATTCTTGATTATGACCCCTTAGACTAGAACTATCGTGTGTTTCAAAGCGTAATTGAGAAAGTGGATAATTTATTTTACCACACGAACTGTGCACTTCCTTTTATCGGCCACCTCTTCCGCGTAGAATGCGTCTTCTCCTCGATGACCATTCTCACCAATTCACGGAGCTTAGGTTCACGGAAATCTCGATGTACCTAAGTACGTCTGGCGCTGTCCGGAATAAGTGCACGCGGGAAGTCCACGAGCATACAACATTTGTGCAAAATAGATCCCCCCGGTTTATTTCCCATCAAGTCATCTTCTTTCTTCTACTCAGCATGGTTTCCTTCTTGACCGGTCTTACATGATAAACATTCCTATCTTCATGGGTAGCCTGACGGGGACCAAAGACAAAGGCTCCACTTCGGACGAGACGATTGGGCGATCCAGTAGGTCATCGTTATCTCAGTCACAGAAGTTAACATAGTTTTATGTCACCAACCAAGTGACTGATTTCTTGTGTTACACGTTTTGTGCGTTCATCCGACGGACGTTGAGCGACGCATGTATAGCCAACGACGCCAAATATCGGAACCAAACCAAGCCGCTGGAAACGTGGTACCAGTGATGTAAACAATATAAGTAATTTCAATGGCTGCATTTTCTGCACGTGAAATCGATTAGGAACGCCAACATGATGCCTATATATGAAAAAATGTCAACACATTTTTTCATAAAATTGCGAATATGAGCCATTTTTGGGTATATCCGATATTTTTCATTGCAGCACCACTAGTATACTCGAAGATGTCTATATAGTTGTCTCGTAGTATGCATTTTAATATTTCATGAAAATTTTGAAAAATCTCCCTTCGCGCCCAAATGGCCGTTTCCAAATCGTTTCGGGCTTGAAACCCAACACCAGCGACCGACACAATTGCCTAGAACTATCGTGTGTTTCGAGGCGTACCTGAGAAACCGGGTTGTTTATCCTACCACACGAACTGTGCACTTCCTTTTATCGGCCACCTCTTCCGCCTAGAATGCGTCTTCTCCTCGATGACCGTTCTCACCAACTCACGAAGCTTGAGCCTACGGGCAATTCGGAAGGCCTGACTTTGTCCCACATTATTAGAAATAGGTGCACGCGGGAAGTCCATGAACGATAAAATCTCACACAAGTATTATCCGTCTCAGAACCCGCGGGAACAAAACCTTCTTACCTAAACATACACGACAGCAAAGAAAGAATTGACCCTGGGCACTTTCCTTGCGACTGCCCGGGGGGTGGACTTCATCTGACCACCTGGTTTTGGCGGAGTTATTCAGGAAGCAGTACTCGGCGCTCTGCAGCGGCGTACCACCGGAGTGGTACCCAATCCGACCGCTGCTGAACTTCCCAAGCCACCGATTGCCGCTGAGTTTTCCGTGCTAGATGTTGGAGATCTTCGCTCGATGTTAATTCATATAGCGGTGCTACACCCTGTGTTCTGTTATTGCCTTTCAACTCAATGGACTCCCGCTTGACACTGAGAAAGACAAACTGACTAAATCCGGGCACAGTGCGCCCCGGCTCGGAACTCGTGATCAGTCGCTTAATAAGCACCGCTCTTGGGGGGTACAGCAAATGCCAAGAACAGAGTAAGGTTACTTGCATTACAGGATTTTTGGTAAGTGGGAGTCTAGTAGTGCTTTAAGGCGATTTCTAGAAGCGCTGCTAACAATCTCTGAAGGAAGGCCGTTCCAAAGGTTAACCAGCATGTGTAATAGGGATGGTCCGAGGAGGAAGCTCGGAAAGCTCGCTGTTACGTCTTCACCGGTTGTCCTCATTCGCTGTGATAAAGAGTTGTTCAGCTGGACCTACTCTAAATAAGTGTTTGAAAATTAAATCATTGTAGGTTTGGCGAAATTCTCGTGGATATAAATCAACAGTTTCAAGTCGGGACTCGTCCACGACACTTCTTACGTCAGCGACTAGTTTGGTAGCCGCGAGCTGTGCACGCTCAGCAGCTAACACGCCCTTCTTCAGGCCGGTATGCACGTCTTGACCAACATGTTGGGGAAGCGCTCTTGCGAAAGCCCAGCAGTGTGTGAAATACCCCCTTTTCGAGGCGGGGAAAATGCTTCTAATCAACCTAACAGCGGCAAATCCTTTCCTACTGTCATCCCCTGGTGATACGCGGAAGGTAAGGTAGACGACAACCAGACGCCTGGATCTCTCATCAGATCGATTTTCATGGAGTCTGCTGTGCCGAATGCATCACAATTCACGGAGGCATTGTCAATTTCTCCATCAAATGACACTTATTGTCATCTGGTGGAAAAATTCAATGGTCCAACCAGCGCGTAATCGCTGCCTGATAGTCAAGGTCAGTCTGTGATGCACTGGAATCTGTGGCATTCCAGATTTTTAGGTCATCGGCACATAGGAGGGCGTTGCTGAAAATATCTTCCTGAAGGTCGCTGGTGTAGATCACAAACAGCAGAGGACTTACCGCTAACCCTTGAGGACCTCCTGTGGAGATGAAAGATGGAGATTAAGCTGGAAGTAAAGAAGGAGATGATCTTGTTATTGTTGTCTCCTGGTGCACTGAGCATCAACATTTGTGCACTTTTTGTAATCGCCTCACGTGTTTATTTTATCGGTTATTAAGTGGTTAAATACTTGTTTGTTTTATTATTTCCTCGCGCCATATATTCAGTAGTTCAGTGTGTGGTGGACGGAAGTAGATATTTTAAGCCTATGACTAATTAGCGCATGCTGAAAGGGCTGCTTGCAGTCGGACGTTCAGAATATTTGCACCGGAATGCCAAGGGATATCACCCAGAGCTGCAATTGTTCCACTTGAAGAGGATTTACGGATTATCTGGATTCTGTTTTTCGATTTGGAGTCCGTGATGATTACTAAGTGGTCTACATGAGCAATAGAAAACAAGGAATAAAGAGGAAAAATTCACCGCGAACCCACGAACCCTTCCTCCAGACTACCACTACAGGGGATTTCAGGCGTGATATACAGGAAAGACAGATGGTGATAAGTGCAGGTGAAGCGGTGTCAACTTATCCTCTGATTAAAACGTAATAATAATAATAATTGTATATTTCTCAACGCACCTGTGGGAAACACGCTCGGATGAGCAGGATCAGTACACACATTTTAGCGTGAAACCCATAACGTACACATAATTGTTAATTGTACAATACACCAATAATGGGAATACATTCACAAAACGGACATAATGTTACAAGAAAATTCTGGTTTATGAAGAAGCGTTTAGCCAACTTTCCTCCAAAATAACAGTTCTCAAAATTTTCAGTGTTCGATAAAAAAATGATGAATTGTTACATCAATTTTCGCTTCACAAGGTTAACGTTGGCCTTATTTTCAAGGTCATGCCAGAAAAAAAGATTTTTCAGGATGGAGAAAATGAACAGTCGAAGAATTTCGCCATTATTTGACGTAGACAATTCCGGAAAAATGTGTAGAAACGTTTGTTATCATGAAATAAGATAGGAGGGTCCCAATTTTTCCGGAGAAATGGACGATCTTCCGGTCTGGACTGAGTTATTTCCTTAAAATCGACGGATTTTCACGGACCTCGCAAATCGTCGAAGCAGTAGGGGATTTTGATTGTCCGGACTTTGTGGAATGTTGTCTCGCGTTAGAATTTATCTTGGAATCAATAATGTAAAGCAGAATAAAACCAGAATGGAACCAACAAAGTATCACATTCTCGTAGGTATGCCGCCACAGGCGTATTTTGCCCACATTATTCCACAACAGTGCACGACTGCCTATCAACTGGGAAGAAGTCCTCCGAGCAGCAAACGATTCTTTATCATCATGTGATTCATTAACAGAAAGTGTGACATAAGTAGAAACTAGTCACTGGCAACTCATATTGGTATACTTCGGCCTCCACAAGTCCAATTTTATCTTTGACTAAAACCAAGATCGACCAACGACAACCAATTTCAAAAATATACCCTTTTTCGTTACCTCGCCGACACATCGTTGGGTTTTTATCTTTGGTGCCATGCGTAGGGTTTTCGTTATTGACTTTCTTGTTATGTTCTGGGTCACGTTGGTTCGGTTTTACTGTTACACCTGCAGATAGTCTGTGACTCAGCATTGAGGTCAACTGTAGCTGACGAAAAGAGACCTATTTCAGCCTACGCCCTCTGTGTGGACAGCGACCTGGGAACGAACACAGACCCGTGGTCACCACTCTTGGTGTCACCGCTGCTGTTCTTCAAGCGACGATGTTTAAACGCCGTAGCAGGTCGGCTTTCGATTTGAGGTATCCAATTTATGCCCAATAGATATCGCAGCCGTGTGAAAACACCGCGATTACGTGGCACAGGTAGGAAGAAGAATGTGCAGGGACAAGAAGGTTCATGGATTGATAGGCCGTCATCTGGAAAAATGCGTCAATAATGACACACACAAAACAGCGGGGTGAAGTCGTTGGCCTGACCTTCACTAGCAAACCACAAAGCCTACGCTTCCCCGTTCCACACGTTACACTGTAAGGCTTGTCTGTTACGTCTCTGTTACACTATTCATGGCTTGTATGTATGCCCAAGTGTCATAGAAGATGTGATCTAAAACTCAGGCTGCGCGTCGGAAATAGTGTAACGACCGGTCAGGATGTCATGTAAAATTAAAAAGCAAGACTAGACCCCTCATGCCGCTATACCGTGTGTTGTCAATACCTGCCAAACCTCATCCGTAATAATAAGAAAGATGTGGAAGGATCTCGGGTCACACCCTCTCCAAACACGTTTTCGAGGGGATCGCAAGATCACCGTAAACTACTTCACACGAAAGCTTGCTCTACGGATTCACTACACGGTGGATGAAGAAGTTTGCTCTTAAGTCTTAACAACCTCTGCTTTTCCTCAGTCGGTGACTGTGACCTACGGTGACGGCCTCTCGACCCACTTGTGCGAACAAATCCGTAGTCTTTACGCCGCTTACAATTTTCAGAAGTTTGAAGGTCTCAGAATGATCGCCACTTATCATCCTTCTCGTAGAGTACAATCCGAGCTCTTCCACTCGGTCCTGAAAGAATCTGCCCTTAAACCCCATTATCAATCGAGCTGTAAGTTGTTGTACTCTCTCAGTACACTGAATATATTCATGTAGGTTGAGTGCCCACGCTTGCACGCAGCACTCCACGTAAGGCCGAATTATGGCTTTATATAACGGCAGAAATACTTCTGGTTTCTTGTTGGACGAAACTAACTTGAGTCTAAACAGCTCACTGTGGGCTCTGTATTCAACCGCTGCCCACTGAGCTTAGAGCTTGAAGTCAGTTAGCTCAACACTGCCAAGTATGGGGTCTTTCCCAAGCATTCCGTGGGGAACTGATCTTGGGAACCGGGCACCTCTAGAGGTTTGGATCTTCCAGTTACCATTTGGCATCTGGCAGCATTTGGCAGAAGGTCACACTTAAGTACCACCGTGCTACCAGGTTGAGATTCTGTATTAAGGCATTTGGGTTTGTCGGCCCTGTTATCTTAACACCATCCGCAAATACGAAACACGGGTTGCTAAGCCCACCCACCAGATTATTTATGAACATTGAAAACAAGAGAGACCTCAAAATTGATCCTCGAGTATTCACCAATGTGGGCCATGTCTACCTCAGAGAGCCCGTCTCCAGCCTGCGCTTTAAAAAGTCATAAGACATATTTGGAAGTCAAAATTTTCTTTCACTGACCCAGCCGCACTCTTCATGCTGACCACGTCTAAATAGACGCCTGTTATTATGATTCTCACATCCCGCCTCCGAGTGTACTAATTTATCCAGTTCGCTTCCCCCAGTCACCGAACTACATTCGCCTGCCCAAATATCCATTGTTATTTATCAGCCGCGCCTTCCCCACCCTTGTGAATACGGCCCTCTTACGGTCCGCCGCGAAACTGTCGAAAACAAATCGGCCTGCTCACGATCGGCTATTCAGACACGTCAGACGGATTCGATCACAACTTCATCCGTTTCCTCTTGCCTGTTGGTCTCGACAACTTGTGATATTAGTGCTATCCCGATTCTGGAAGACTTACCATGGCCAAGCATCGAATCTTATCCCGTGAATGCAAATCAACTGAAGTTTGTTTTATGTAATTAACCATATCGTTGAAGTCATTGGTACCACGTTTTCAGCGGCTTGGTTTGGTTCCGATATTTGGCGTCGTTGGCTATACATGCGTCGCTCAACGTCCGTCGGATGAACGCACAAAACGTGTAACACAAGAAATCAGTCACTTGGTTGGTGACATAAAACTATGTTAACTTCTGTGACTGAGATAACGATGACCTACTGGATCGCCCAATCGTCTCGTCCGAAGTGGAGCCTTTGTCTTTGGTCCCCGTCAGGCTACCCATGA
>LUCH01009479.1:5911-17132 GCA_013368495.1 Paragonimus heterotremus | reverse complement strand
TTGACAATAACTAACAAATACCCATATCCTAACCTCTTCTTTGCTTACTCGTTGACATCATCCGATGCTAACGGTCAAACACAGATATAGACGACCAAATATCTGGAGACGACCAAGTTTCGCTTCCGTTAATTCAGTCCCCACGATCGCCGTATATACGCAACTTTTAAGCCCCAGAGAGATACCTCTCTGTTGCCTGAGGTGGACTAGTTTGGCGAATATCGTTGTAGCCCTAGAGGTAGACGCTTCTATTTCACCCCCTACATCTCGGCCACTGTTGAGGTAGCATCTCAAGTACACAAACTGGTCAAAGACCTCGATAACTTCATTATCCAACATCAAGTGTACGTAATCACAGCAGTCTTGCGGGAGCACGTCGAGTGTGATTCGCTATCACTTCCAAATACTTTGCAGCGACCATGAGATACCTTTTAATCATTTCTGTACTTAAAATAAATGAGTTCACTTTTGTAAAAAAAAAGGATCTGCATGCTTTGTTCGCCAACAGCGCGACCATGCCTGTTTTCAAGTAGAACTCAACGGTTCATTCCGTGTTACACTGTAAGACTTAGTTGCATGAGCTTTTCTGTTTACTCATGATTGTAATAGTCCACAGTGTTTTGTATTAATCCAGTTGACGTGTGTAACTTCATTTCGGTTGCAGTAGCGAAGTGGGAGGTAACTGGTCAGTGCATAGAACAAATCGGCACGAAGGTGCTAGTTATCACATGTGAGTTTCTTCTTCACTAGCAGAATATCGCCTTTCAGTTGATGGCGCTGTCTGCCACCCATGAGTTACTAGCCTTTCTCTGTTCCCGCGAAATCTACGTCAGAGGCATATGTCGGTAGGGGAGTATGGCAGTTTTCGTCAAAAATTGATACCGTTGTACAGATCAAAGAATACTCTTCCTCGTTATGGGCCTCAGCTCGTTTTATCAAGTTAACTTAAGAACAAAATTCACAAACGATGTTGACATTTCTCAAATATCTCAGATAACATGAGTAACGGTCTTAAAAACGTGTAAACTGTTCCACTCTTATTAGCATAGGAGCCTCCAGAATAACAAGTGCATTTCCATCACTGGGCTAAATAGTGCTGCTTAAGCTCATATGACTGAGCTTCGACTTCCTACACACGAAACCGACAATTCTGGATATAAAGCTGTTAATGCTGACCATTTGATCGACGAAGTAATTAATGTGGATTGGGATATGAGCACTTTCAAAGACTAAATATCTTCAGTGTAAACAATGGAGCCCTCAAAAACAGCCGGTGTGGTTATTTTGTACCACGTCGTTAAAACCCGAGAAGCACTTGACACTGATGTAGGACACCTTGCCTGAAGATGTCTTGAATCGGGAGGCAAAAACATGTGGAATCAAGTTCTTTTAGCATCGAATTCCCAAAATACCTCTGCCCCAGTTATCTTGACAAGTGATCGGTCTACAGTAGGTATGGGAAACCACTCCACATTCGAACTGTTGCTCAGTATGCGTAAATCATTGTAGACGCGCGAGACACCTTTTCCAGAATTGCGACGGGCGTACGCATCTATTCTTAACAGATCGGCCTCATCAAATTTGTTGGAACCAGTACCTGAAGGGCACTATAAACAATCGCTCCCGCAATGGTACCGTTCACGTTCAATGCAGTCCTTTTAGGAAATCCTAATACTGTAACAAAATAAACTAGGACAGTGTGATTGTTGTTATTCTGTCAACCCAAGGTGCAACAATCAAAGAACCGATTGCGCTCCGCCTTAACAAGGGTTTCCCGTTGTCTTTCGATATACAAACTGCTATCGTGCATTTGGAACCACTGTTTAAGAACAATAATATTTGTAGATCCGTGAATAGGCACTATTATCTGTATAGCTTAGAGATATAGGATGAAAAGCAAGAAATGCGAAACGACTGTGATGAAGAACATACAGAATGACCTCCAAAGGAGAGGCCCATTCCGGTCCCATTGTGAGTGGTAATGTTAACGTATTTTAAAATACTGTGAATACCGGGAAGTAACAAAATGAAAGTGATGTTTCCATAACAAGTAGACAGATGTTAAATGATTTATTCGGAGAATTTATACTTGGTTGTCCATATCTTCACTATTGCTTGAAAGGCAAACTCCAGCAAAATTATCAAGTTTCTCGAACAAACAGAAAGCGACGATGAAAGTAAGACACGGCCTGTGTAGCGACCCTACTTGTTTATTGCTCACTATGCTACAGTCCCGATTGCCGTTTGTACTCTTTTTGTTTCGAGCTTTTGTACCTGCTTAAACGTTTGCTTCAACGAAAAGGTATACTGACAATACTCCCTGCACTCGAACGTACGGTTCACGCCTTGCGCTCGCTTATTGTTCCGCTGTATCATCGTTCCGCATTATTACTCGCTCGCTCGCACGACCACTTCTTGTTTACTCACTGCGCTATTCTCAACAGGTCGTATTCAATTCGTTTGGTCCCACAAACTGATGAGCCCGATTAAGTCTTATATCATAGTGTATGTTCAAGTTCCTTGAACCTTTCTAGCTTCTCTCGTTATATTATCTTTCGAGTGCGCAAAGTGTAGAAGTATAATTTTTAAATTATATATCCCGTTTAAATTCGCTCAATCGCTATGGACATTAAGGAGATTGACTCGGAATCTTCATCTTCCGTATCATAGAGTTGTGACTGGCCATGTTGGAAGTAGAGTTTAGCCATCGGTGAATAACAAATGATTCGGACAAAGTCTCCCAGATTATACCACACCTTCCATCGCGATATGCTGAAACTTATTAGCGATACCTTACTAGGCTCAGCAGGTGATCGTTATGAGTTGGCTAAGTAAACAATTCTTAAGGAAACACACCCGTCTGAGAAAATGCGTCTCGAACAACCATTCCACCAATTACGGTTGGGCAACAGGAACTCATTCGTTCTTCTTCCAGACATGCTGCATGCAGTAGGCAAATTCAAGTTACTAGGGTCTCTCTTGCAAAAAGATATGGACGCAACGACTTTTTGAGTAAACACAAGGACTGCTATCCGTGTTACCCTCACGTCCGTTGAGTGACCCGGCGGCTTCGGCCAATGTGATACACAAACGTTTTCAAGGCAAGGCGCCGTCGCCATTAGTTGGGCAGGTAATTACCCCCTAACAATCTTGCGGATAGTTTGCTGGTCACGAAGGACATCGAAATAATGTTGCGCCAGACATTTGAAAGTCGTGAACACAAACGTCGGAATAGCTCAGTTGCGATGCAAACTGGCGGATCTTCATGCCAGCATTCAGCACACCAGGTCGTCATCTAAAATTCCCCGGATGCGTGCCCGATCACTGCTCAGATAACAGATTAGCGATCTTTTTTGGTACCATGAGACGTGCGGTGAAAACGCTAGACGACGTGGATCACCATGTAGTCGTTGTAGTAACAAACGTTTAAACTCACAGGCAGGCGCGTTACAGCGACGACAGTCACAGGCCGGTTAAGACAATCGCCTTTTCTCTCCAAAAGATTCGACTTACAAAATTAACTTCTTACTCGATACAGGAGCGGAGATTATTGTCACCCATATTAGGCAACGGATTCACGAACAGAATCCGGCACTATACTCTGAGCTACAAATGGTGCACCCAGTAGAACATTCGACTGTCGACTGTTCAGTCTAAACCCCGGTCTTCGACGTGACTTTCGCTAGGTTATTCTCGTAGCTGAGTCTCATATTTTTACTCGGTAGGATCCGGTTCAGTGGTTTGTATTCAATGACGACATTCTCTCATGAAAGACCATCCGATGAGTTCGGCGCCACCAATTACAGTTCCTCAGATGATGCCCAAAATTTCCAGATGGTTTTCGTCCATATTGTGCTGTTCCAGAACGTTCTACCCCTACCATTTCGGACCGAGAAGTAACAGAAATTATTGTCCACCAAAATAAGGATCCGGATGTTGTGACATTCAACAGACGAGTTTCCGATGCTCAACACAGTGCAAAATGTTTGAAAAAGCTCGCCTGAGGATAATCTTCGGGGAAAAAACAGATTAATTTGCGTGTCGAACTACTGAAATCAGATCACAGACAGTTTCGTTAGAAACAAATTGTATTAAATATAGAGACTACGGAGATTTGCAAAAAAACAGTGGTTTGTGCAGTCACATGGATGACCTAAACTCAGCGTATCAATTAGAGCATGAGGAAATCGATGACTTTGTCATCGATTGACATGTGAACCAAAACCAATTCATTGCAAGAATCTTTCGGAATGAGAGGAACTAACTAATGCAAGGATTCAGCGTCTGTGTAGGTATAAAGGACAACCGTAAACTACAGAGGCAATCTATGTAAGGAAACTAAGATGAGTATAGGCTTTGGTTGTACTCTCTATATAGACTCTGTCCTTAACAGTTGCACATTTATCGTTGTATCAAACTGTCCGCAGCAAATAATCCAAAAGGAAATGCACACTCAGAGTTTGATGAAACTCTGGGGATTAATAACGTATAATTGATCCACTATTTGATTATTTCCCTGTATTACCATTCACGGATAGGTTCGACACAGGGACAGTTATTTTGCAGGGAAATATGAACTTTTCACAGAATGAAATTACCAACCTTCCCCTGTTTGCAACTTGCTGCAGCCCCCAAATAACTCAAGAAAACAATGAGATCAAACTACACTTTGCGGATAATCTCACCACATCCGAGTGCAGTATGCAAAACGCTCGTGTAAAAGTGACTGATTCAACAACACTTCATAATGCAAACGGTTATGTGGCGCTCTTCGTTATTGATGCGTTGTTAAATAAAGTTGCCAAACTGATCGCGACAATACCGCAAGGCCTGTCTATAAATGTGTACTATGATCAGCACACAATCTATAGATCAAATAGGTTGACAGGGTCACCATGTGCCAGATGTCAGAAGTAGATGACAAGTTGAAAAATAGTCTATCAACGAGTCCGGAACCCTATACCCCACGCTCCTCTCAGATGACATTCTTATACACAAACATTACGTAATCTTTGTTTCAAACATGGCCGTTTATGAACCATAAAGAATGGACACTAAAATGACATTGAGGCGAAACGAATGCAGCATCCGAGAGAAGATTTAATACAAGTTCGCTCCGTTTCTAGGACTAGTCTTTCTCGAACTGGCGCAGTACCCCATAATGCCAAATGAAAAAGGTTGTGTACACTCATTAGCACAGACATCTCTCCAACGGGTGAAACTCGCGGTGTGATATATCAGACACCCATATTACGGGTTTTCTGATCGTTATCTTAAAACAGTCTCACACTAACTGTTTATATTTGACGAAATATTGTTTCAGTGTTCGTTGCTGAAGTGATCGCATGCAGCAGTTTTATTTAAGTTACCCTTTATGGAGTTCCATTCACTTTTCCTCTACACCTAAAAAAAGTCTAACGCAACTTTTTACCCATAACACAGAAACGGTAACGCACAAGCAAAGATCCTTTCCCCTTCTATAACAACCTATCTGTTTGGCATCTATACAACATGTTCTCAGGACATTTGATGTACGCATGAGGTACCACGCATAAATTCCCACAATTGTTTTTTTATCTCGCATACGCTGATTTAATGCGCCATTAACATTACCGAAACATGTATCAAAGTTCACATCTAGCTCTTGTGCAAATTCCGCATCTGAGATATGTTTTTGATAAAAATAAAACGTCTGTGGATGCAGCAGAGTATGGATAAAATATTGGCAGATTCAACATCTAAAAATCGACGTCTTTTTAGTTTGAACGGATGTGGTCAGTGGAAGTGTCCTTTAATTTTACCGTGCGACAAAGTGCAGCGTTGAAGGAGTAGAGCTGGAGAATACTCCTTTGATAACAAGTAGAGATCCGACATCGAAAGTTCCACTATGAAGTTGATAGATGTCCCGGGGGTAAGACTGGATCATTTGAATTCAGATTTTCTTTTTCACTTTCAAGGAGCATGCCGAAACGCTATCTTGGAGTTATGCAACAAAAATGAGATTGCGTCTTTCTAGTTTTCTCCCGATGAAAACATGTTGAAATAATCCTATAACTATTGTTGTCATTCTCGTGAGTTTCAACTTTAACAGAAAGCTCTACGATTGTACTCCGAATGCACAATAAATTTGAATAAGTTGCTTCATGAAATGCGCCCCGGATTTCAGTTCAACGGAAATAGTCGTAGAAAACGAAAAGATGGTGCAGTTTTGTCATGCAGCGTGTTTGACCAACGTGACCACCGGCTCACATATGAACCAGTGCGCTGGAGATGAAAAGTCGTGCTATACTACGTATGAGTGATCAGACGTGTTGAAGTATCGAAGCAATCAGAAAAAAACACGAGACGTTGGATAGTGGTTTAACAAGAAATCGTGTTTTCCACATACGAAGTCATCGCTGACACCTGTTTCGCCTTAACTTGAACAAGCAACAAACCGAACATAATCTTATGTAACGTCCAGATGTTTGACTACCCGAAGGTTCGGTTGCATTAATCCAACTTAACCAGAAAACATAGATTTCACAACTAACAATTACGCCGGTTCCAAGTGAACCACAGTGCTCTTAGTTTATTTAGTAACATGCCAAACCAAACCAGCCGAAAGTGCCCGATATTGGAAACAATGAGGGGTGCTCGCATCAGCAGGACCGAAATGTCAGCAACGTACACAGCTGAATGCAACACGATCTGTAAAGAGCACATATTGGATGTGTCCTAAAGGCGAAAGGAATGGGACGCCAGGAAAATAAAGGCAATCTCAACAAAATAGATGAGCCTACATCCACGTCGATGGATATGTCGTATAACAAATGGTCGGAAATACCAGTGGTTTGGCAGGTATGCCCATTGTATTTACCCAGACTCTAATACCACTTATATTAAAGACAACTGAGAAAACGAAGCAAATAAACTTAACGAGGAGGTATCACCATATGAAAACATCTCGATCATCACCAGCAATCTGAAAATATTTGAGATGAGAATAAATATTGAGTTGCTGCCAAAGGTAAGGTCGAGAGGACAGCCAAGCCACAATCGCCTGATGTCTGTGTGATAAGGACAAAATAGGATGATGTTACAAAAAAATTCGGCTCAACCACTGCTCCGCTATGATATTCAAGTCAAGAAATTGCTTTATGTACCGCGGAAGAGATACACTGGGCAGTTGCAAAACCAGATCTTCGGCAGATGCAACATTTAATAAAGCTAGCATTGTGACAACAATCATATCTGAAATATGGGCAAATGTGCTATCTTAGAGCCACTGGTTTTCGAGCTCCTTGGGAGGTGACCACCGTAGCTCGAAATGTGGTATCTTGATAGTTTAAACTTGAATCGAAATCAGTATGGGTTTAATTTCGTCTAATTAGCCACGTCACGAGACTATTATATGATTCAGACTCCATTAAAAAACAATATGACAAAAGATGGAATTAACAAACCTTTAACATAGGTGGCGAGCATGTGGCTCTCGTCCTTTAATGGCTGCATCAAAGTGGCGATGCATGTCAACTTCTTCCCAACCTTCATCAGGATTAACTGACGAGACGCCGTAGCGCGGCTACCTACGACTGTAAAATAAAGCAAACTAACTCACTCACAAAAAGTGTGAAGGCAGACGCGCACAATGAATCTGATAACTTCTCTTCAGATTCAAAATAACTGAAAACAGATTCAGTTTTGACGTCCGTCGACTGATAGTTGTTACCAGCTATCGTAGGAAACTATATCATAGCGTACGTTGTCCAGCGAAAACAGTTACTAAGGGAAACACTGTCCGTTTGTTCTAATTAAGCGCCTAGACTATTTGTTAACTGTCAACATCACATCATTCCTTCAAGTCAGGATCTACGTCGTTATCCTAGTGACGGATAAATCAGTGTTCAAAGAAAACGTTACATAAAAATGACTGTCATTTTCTCGATAATCCATCATCAGATCAATACAACCGTAAACGAAAGTAAGGCTGAACTGGGATTCCTGAGGGGTCAAATGAAAGTTACTGTTCTACACAGAAAATAAATCCACTCCCAGTGGTCGAGGCCAACTGTCTGTGAGTGAGGGAACGAATTATGAGCTACTGGATGTCAGGAAAGTTGTGACATCTAAACAAACGGCTTTTGTGATCGAAGCAACGGGTTAAATAATATGACTGCGATCAGTTCAGCAGTTGAAAAGATTCGCTGCCTGCTTGCCTTGGTCTGACAGACTGAAATCCTGTAGACCGACCAAAATACTTTAGACATGTCTACCTGACGATTACTCTGTATAGGATGTGAGATGATTGCACTGATGATGGATTTTATGACTCCAGTTCTGATCTAAACAGGATGACGCTCTTCAATCAGTTTAGACATGCATCCACTCGTTTCATCGATACATTCTGCTGTACAAAAGCAGTAAGTGGGTGAATTCGCAAGCATTAATCGGTCGTAGATGGGTAGTTTGTCTTCAAGACTAATTAGAGCCATGGGTCTGGCAGTTTGACAACTCGGTGACCGCTCCCCAGCAAGTACACTCATTCACGCATTGTGCAGTTAACGAACATGTACTCTGTACGCCCTAATGGCAAGATGGATCAAAGAAGGTCACCACTCGTGTGTGTGTTGTTCCTATGATCCACCCACGTGGTCTAGACCGTTCGACGTGACAAAATGTCAAGGTCTGACTACATTCACCCTTTAAGGTGCATAAATGCCCATTTATAAATCCAGGCGGTGTACTCGATTCTCATTAACGTTGAGTAACTCGCCGTGTCCATCACAGCAGGAAAGGCTTATACAAATCGAGTGGGAATTTTAAATTAATTTGAAATGAATGAAAAGGCGTTCAGACTAAGTGCCTAATCCTTTTGAATCCAATGTGATAAGCTTGTTCTGTTTTGGCTATGCCCACTTTGAACACCCGTGTAGCTTATGGCATCGATTTCCGAGATTTTATATTAAGCAGAATCGGACCACTACACACCAGAAGCAAACAGGTTTCCCGCATAAGCATAATGCACTCAACAATAAAACGATAAGGTTGTACAAATACATGTAAATTTATGTCTCGCTTGTCCATAGTTTGATAGTTTTGTCTCCTTCTAGAGAAGCAGATGCAATCATATTGATCTGAGGATGACACGCTGTGCAGAGAACTACATCTGAAAGAAGAGGTTAACCTAAAACAGTAATAAGTTACCAGAATGACCTTCCAACTTCTGGACAACCTCTTTTGTTTGCAAATTCCAAAGATACACCATGTTATCTTCTGAGCCTGATACAATCCACTGTACAAAACATAGCGAGGTACGGTTGCCAATTCACACTCACTAACCTTTCCGCCAGTTACAGAAAAATTGGCAAATATACAATACTTCTCGTTTTTGTGGCCACTGTAAACTTTCAAACACCTTCCTTTGCTATAGTCCCACAATTTCAAACAACTAAAAATAAAATTGATTATCACAATAAACCACTTCATACCTATCTAGTGTAGCAGCCAAGATGTACTTCCCGTTAGGAGAAAATTTTACAAACGAGACCGGTGGGTTATCATAATCTGGAGAAAATTGAGTTTACGCGTCAAGAAGAAAAGTACCGATTAGTGTTTTCAGACACTGCCCGGAACCAGTGTCCCATATGCGACTAGAGATCATAAGCAAAGAGTAGGTTGATAACACATTTTTCACAAGACCTACCAAAGGCCATCATAACTGCTAGACGCAATCAAAGCCCCATCACGGTTGAAATGAACCTAAAAGAGCAGTGTTAACGCACGGGGTATTGCGGTCTTACAGCTGTAACCGGATCCGAATGTGCAGGCAATGTGCGTATACAACGACCGGTTTTTACGTCCCATAACTTCACACTTTCGTCAAACTACGAGCAATCAATAAAAACGCAACAATAATAACGTCCCATACCGAACCAGAAACAATTAGATTGGACTGTGGATTAAAATTGCAACAAAATACATAATTGCTGTGCCCTTTCAAAGTTTTCAAACACTTTCCAGTTCCAAGATCCCACAACTTCAGTGTCTTATCGTCAGATGAGCTGCATAAAAACCGCGAATCATACGACCAAGAAACGTCGGAAATGCCCTATTATTGAACCGTTGAAATGGAGTCACACACAAACCAGTTTATGTCCACTAACAGATTTCTCAAACTTCCCGTCATAAGCGTTCCAAATTTTTATTAGCTTGTCGGCAGCTGTTAAAAACAATTCGGATTAAATAATGTAGAAAGGTCTTACAAGAGCTGGCAAGCCACTGGCCATTCTCACTGAATTTCACGGAAGACACTGACTTGGTGTGTCCTGAAAGAGTGTATTTGAGTGTATAATTCGGAGCCTGAGAAAATCAAAATAAATCATGTCACGTACCGTTTGCACTTGGGCGCACATGATTCGATTGTTAACCTGTATATTTCCTAACTGTACTCAAAATTTATTACTTCCATCCAGGCAGAAGAATGCTGAAAAACCTGCAAATATAATTCAAATTCAGTCATAAACATATACCTCCGGACTGTCGTACGATTTACAATTACATTTTCGGATCATAGTGATCGTAGCCTACACACAAACGCCCCCACATCAGGCGTTGCACCACTTGCAGTTCCACTCGCACGACTCGTATCCCGTGTATACTCGAAAGAATATGACTGGGAGAGGAGTAAGTGGAAACTATGGAAGTCTAATCGATGAATGTCGGTTGGTAAGATGATAAACTGATGTGAAAGTGAAACATCTATTCACCGGAAACAAAAGAAGATGGAGATAAACCAACCGTAAGATCTAAGCAAAGAAAAGATGACCAAACAACGGGTCGATTTTCGGTGCTGCAATGCACCTTGTCACACGCATAAACTACAAAACTTCAATGAATGGCCTCAATGTACGTACTTAAAAGTCTCAACTCACGGGAAACAAGTCGTTGCAAATAAGTTGACGACGGGGGGCAGGAACAACAATGTATGTGTAGCGATAGACCGTGTTCGTAGGTACTTATCCACTATAACGAGAGTGGACCTTGACGTGGTGTGACGGTCTGCACATTCCTATCACCGATTGGGCTAATCTAGACGGTGTGGACACCACACCGACAGTCATTCACACCAGGCAGGCCAAATGGTAGACTTTTGACAATTCAAGCTAAGGAGTGGAAGAAGGATGACATCTCTTTCCAAAAAATGTACCAGTTCTTGTAATTGCCATCCATCCGCTGTTTT
>LUCH01009478.1:1677-14511 GCA_013368495.1 Paragonimus heterotremus | reverse complement strand
CGATCCGGAATGCGACGATGTTCGTGGTACAACGGAGCTAAAAAAAAATTGGATGATAGATCCGTGTAGTATCGTCAAACGACTGTACAACGAAGAGAAGAGCAGACGTGCACAAAATTTGTGTTGTATTGCAAGGTCACTTGTATCAATTTGAACAACATGTAAAGATGATACAAAAGGTTGTTGTACAGAAATGAAACATCGTTTGCAAACAAAAATAAGCAAATCTCTACACAACATATTTGAACAGAACAAAACGTAGGGTCGTCTTTCATTAACAATCAAACAAAGCACAGCGATCCCAAAGTTATCCAAGTGACCTTAACAAAATTAACTCTCACCGCGGTACTGTGGTTAACACTGATTTCATCGAGGCATCTAATAGTATTCGATTTCCCAGTTTTTGTATTTCTGATCCTGGAATAAGGTTTAGTCAGGTCAAACCTACATTGAGGACTAGTCGGTTGAAATCTCAGAATATGCTGTACTCGTACGTGGTCTAGTCGACCGCAAATGAAACTGCTGGGATAGTTTGCGGTCTCATCCAAGAAATACCCTCCGAGGTCTCACCTGAAGCTTCAAGACGAGCTCTAGTGAGTAGAGCTGAGCAAACGGAGCAAAGAAAATCAGGCCAACCTTTTTCCGATATTGACCTGGCATATCGTAAATTATCGCAGCCGGCGCGTGCTTCCAAAAGTCCAGTTATTACTGCGTGCAAGTATATAATCCGGTTACATTACTTGATCGCTCAAAATAGCACACCGTTTGCACCATCAAGCTACTGTTGGTTGTTCCGGAACGTTTCGAACGAAATTTGTTAATAAAAGAGCAAAATTAGACCATAATGCCAACCAGACCATTTGTTCTTCAAAAATTGTCAGTCGCCAAACGATCGTCCACATGCAAAAAAGGCAACAGCAGATCAAAGAAAAGGTGTAAAATATGCATGCACCGCAGCCAACACCATCGCCGTTATTGCTAGGGAGCCTAAGTACACCGCTAAAACGGCAATTTGAACGGCAAATATTGGCACATCAAGGGGAAGGAACAACACCGAGCCATGTTCGTCTCATGTTACCGATATAGTTGCAGATCAGGCAAGAAAAATAACGGATTTAGAGACTGCAATGGCCAAACTATAAAGTAAATACGGAGGGCCTACCAAAAGTTTGCACCTGCTACGTCCAATAGTTAACATTCTAAACGCTTCAGATAACACCCCTCCTGAGGCTACTTTTAGGCATGAAGATCTCGTAGCCACTGAAACGTTTATTGACACAATAGCCACAGAACAACACAGACAGTTACACCGCGCAGGCAAATTGGTTTTGTTTAACAAAATTGACAAGGCGCCCTTGTTGACCATGAAAAGAGTCTTACTCAAAGCTGTTGAGATGGAATACCACAAGTGACATTGCCTGAGGCTTAGCAAGAAAGTAGACCTAAAAGATTGTTCATCGTTACCGCAGTTCATAGGGGAACTGGCACTGAACGAATTCGTCAAAAGACAGGACAAAGTTAAGCGTGCCACACATTTTAAGTCCAAAAAGGTGTTTGGTGACACGACACCACTCCAGTGGGAACTACTACGCACCAATATTTCCCAGGCAAAGAGTAACCCGAGCGACACAGTTAGTAATCCCATTGACTTGACTGTTAATCTCGACTAATCTAAGGAGTCTTTGGACCAGCAAGTTGCAACTGGCAACACCGTTGCATTCTTTTTCCAGATGAACACCGGAAATCAAACTCCGTCCAACTCTGTGAAGCTAGGCGCGGTCGAGCTTCTTCATTGAAACTCATGGTTAGTGCTGAAACTACCTCTTCTGGTCATCGACGATTCTCTCTATCGGCCGGTCTGCTGACTGGAATAAGTCTTAGACCATAGCACCGAAATTTCCTCGAGGTTCTGGGAGCAGTACCCCAAATTTCCTTGACAAAAACGAAGCTGGACAAGCAAAGCCACCTTCTCCCCCCTATGGGCGGTTCCCTCCACTATCTAGAATGACAGCTAATGCCAACCACAGAACAAGGCTTCAAACCAACAGTAAGATGTGTCCGATGCTCACTACAGAATAATTCTATGGATTTGCAATACAATGGAAAGTCAACGGTACATCACAAGCACCACGAATCTGGCTCTAAAAATCACATTCTAAAAGCCAACGCTTCGCAGATGAAAATGAAAAATTTGTCTACTACTGCTTGTTAGCCGACACACATATATAAAAGGCTCCATGCCTTTCATACACTATCCAGTGACTCCACAGCAACCCGCCACATTACCCGGAATAGGAATGTCGTTAGAGACCAATTACCTTATACGTATACATCGGCAGATACGTAACTATCTGATTATATAACCAACACAAGTGTCCCACAAACCAGTCCATTTTAATGTACCCTTTGACATTTCACCCACGGCCACTTGGCCCGCGTCCACATGTCTCACTCAATCATATCACCATAATGACACTTTTCCAGTACATTCTGTCTTGGAGTAAAACCTTTGCGACGTCCACCAGAACGTGAATGGAAAATTGGTTCATTCCCTGGTTCAGACCTCTACATATGATGTTCCGTAACCCACTGCCCGAACTGCCATGCAGATCTTCAGCAGTTTTAATGCTGCGTCTGAGGGAAAAGTCCACCAATTTATTACTCGTAAGCGGGAGGTCATTGGTAATTAGCATGCATATATGCAGATCCTTGGTCTCTTTATCTAACCCCCATATCACCCTCGTCACTGAGACGGGTGCACAATTTACTTAAAAATGCAATGTCGTAATTAGAATTGAACTAGATAGAGTAACAACCGAACGTAGAAGAATCGCAAAACATAACTAGGCATGGTAACACGGGACGTATATTGTCGAATCGTACGCGCCGATTTTACAGGAAGCTTTTGAATCTCAGTCGGATTTGGGACGGTTTCTTGATGAAAGAATTGATGTGAGAAGATTTGATGTGGCAAAACATGTTATCTAATCTTCTATCTTACAATGTCTTCCCAACCCGAAATTCGATCAACGACCTCATCTTGAGCATTAACTTGAGGTTCGTTTGATTACGTTTAGCTGACCGTTTGTCGAATCTGCTCTCATTGTTTGGGTTTGCTGTATGTAATTCTGCTACTTCCTAACAACCTGAAATCAGATTGATCTTCAGAGTGTTCAAAAATGCTAGCCTTACAAAAATCCTATCACACTCGTGCGGTCTTTCCAGGCAAAATGTATCAAAGCGTCAACATTCAGTTGTGTCTCCCTTGATCTTCGTACAGGTCTCATCTTTGGGGGCAAACTCCCTAAAATCTAAGGAAAACGGAAAAGGTATAGCTTGTTGTCGAAAGAAAAACATCCAACTCCTACTAAAGCTGAAATGGACCACTTTATCAGATAAGGAAGCGCAACTGAACTTCTACCAGCACACTGACACATTTGCATATAAATTACCAGTCATCGTTAAAGCAATACGATGTAAACCGAAAGAACTCAAAAATATTGACATCTGGATCACAATATCAAACTTCCACCATAAGCGCATATGCATCTTGAGGACGCGGCTCCTGAAACGGATTCCAATGCCAGATTTACGAAACCTGGTTCTCATTATAACTGACGTTTTTTCTGTACCACTCACCAGTAACAGTAATGTGACTTATAGGGTCTCTTCAAAGAAGGTCGACTGAAAGATCTATGTGAAAGCGAAATCTAGGGTCTGATGTTAGTGATATCTAATGTAGATCAGCCAAATACCCTATGGCTTACGGTAAAAGCAAGCGGCTATGGATAACACCGTCCTACAAACCAGCCGAAATCTACCCATCCAAGAGCACAACCACGAAGCAGACTGTTATAATTAGAACTGAATTATACAGGACAACGATTGAACACGTAAGAATCGCACAACACAATTAGGCACAACAACACAGAACGTAGATAATCGAATCTTATTTATCAACCAATTTGTACGGGATATTGGAATATTAGGGCAATTGCATAACAGAAGGAGATAAATCATGTCAGCCATGCTCATCACATCCACCACCCTGTGAATGATAGTGCGGATATTTGTAATTCTGTGGTTGTCTGGTTTCCAAATGTTTATATTTTCTGACTACCGGTTGTTCAAATATTTATTTTACCCAGGGAATAGCCTCTAACTTAGTGATGTCGTTTTCTTCCAGTGCAACAAGATTATCTGGAATGGATTGGTTGCAATTCGAAGCAACAGGGTTTCTGCCAACAGGATGGCCTCCAGAACCGAACTCAACCTGTTCAACAAATGTTCAATGGCAGGAAAGGTCTTCCGTGTAGAAAGTATTAACCATGAGATTTCCGTGAGAGAAAAGAACTATTCCTTTAGCAGGACTTAAATGGTAACCTTTGAAAAAATGATACCAGCTGTTTTCGAACAGTCGAAAGTTTAACGTGGAGAGCGCGATCTGAAAAGGATCGCTGGACTCTTTCCAGTTAACGAATATGATGCACTTTTGTGCAGCATGTGAACATCATCGATTCCCCAATCAAGTTCCACAAATGAGCTTGGTGTTCAGAGGGCAATGGCAGACTTCAGTATGCATATGAAATGTTCTGCAAGTCCACTGGGTTATGGACGTCGTGGAGCAGTAAGTGAATACCGACACCCAATTCTTTTAATCCATTCCTCTAAAGACTTAGCAGTGAAGTGAGTGCCATTATCGGTGACCAAAGCAGCAGGTTTACCTTCGCGACAGAATAACTTTCCCAAGGCATGTTTTGAAAAGTCCGCACCCGGTGATGAAGTAAGAAAAGCTTTAGACCATCTAGAGTAAGCATCAGTAATCACAATGGCATAGTACTTCACCGGAGAAGGACCACAGTATTCAGCATGAGCACTCTGAAATGTTTAAGACGTAACAGGTCATGGAATCCGACGTGAATGTTTCGTTTGAATGTTGTGTATACATTCGGTACGATTTTTGGCAGTGTGTTTAACATCTGATTCTAATTTCGGTCAGCAACATGATAAGCTTGTAAGTGACTTCACCTTATTAACTACACAATGTCCTGAATGCGAGTCCGTAAAGATATCAGATTATAGAGTCAGTGGAATTACAACGCGATCATCAAAACAGCAAACCATCTGGAGCAGTGGACAAACTTCCACGGCAACAGCAAAATGCAGGGAATTTACGCCACTCCTGTTGTGTCTGGCCACGTCTTAAAGCAGAGATAGCAGACCAGAAATTTACAAGTACCGCACATAAGTGCATCCCCTTTCACTGGCAGTGGTTGAACTAGCACACAGTCGGCTTCGTTAGAGTTCGAGTCGGGTGATGGAATTCGGGATAGGTGATCAACATATTGAATAGTGTTTCCACTACGACGAATAATTGTGTAATGATGGAAACCGAAAAAATGCTCCAACTTTGCACCATGGCGGCAGACGGCTGCCAGCGACCTGCTAGGATGGTACAGACAGTTTAAATCTTCATGATCGGCTGCAGTAGTGAATGGCAGTTAAGAAAGATATTTTGATGTTTTCAACAGCCCAACGTAACCCAAGGGCTTCACGTTGTGTCTGAGAATACCCACGTCTGGCTTTAAACAGAGGACGTGAAATGCACATGGCAGGTCTACCACATTGTTCAAGAACCGCACCCATTATAGTGGGAGAAGCGCTGGTAATTACAGTTGAATGATCTTTCGAAGAAAACGATTTTAAAACAGCAATAGATCGAATGAGATGAAGTGAATTACGGATCGATTTTGTGGTTAGTGGACCGAGAAAATTGTTGATGGAGAAAATAGCGAACAAAGAAGAAGCACATTAAGCGAAGTTCGAGAAAAAACATGGGTGGTATTGGAGTGCACCCAAAGCGGAACGGAGATCACGTGCGTTATTTGGTGACAGTTGCAGTGAAGTTAAGGGCTATATACAATTCGGGTGTAAATACGAAGTCAAAATGTGATAACAAAAGCTGAAAACAACTGACTCACAGTAGTTCGTGAGGTTGCGTCGTTTAGAGTTTCACCGCACAAAGTGTAGTATCCATGGATATTCAATTGCAATGGATGCGATCTGTCGTATGGTCCACAAGCAACTTTGGGGGTCATGACGAGGATAATTCCGACGATAGATGAGGTTGAAAATGTGTCGAAATAGGAGCGGATTCCGTTAGTCGTTAACTCTCCCGAAATCTGTACACACGCGACACTGAACGCAGAGGGAGAACATATGGCTCGCGACTTTGGAAATGCAATTTTCTGTTGTTAATTGATTCGACTCAAATTATTTAAACGAGTATACATGTGAATTTGAGGAAAGTGAAAAATGTGGAAAAACGATGAGAATTATGCAGTACAAAATGCCGTACAAAACGCTGCACAGTGGATTCCCTAATGGGGCCTATCGTTGTAAGTCTGCCTAGAAACCTTTGATATCAATACCGGAACCGGAACATGGGGCGGAGAAAACTAAAAAGTTAAATGTCCTTGAGTTAATCGCCACGTGGAATGCAGAAAATCGTTCCAACATATAAGGGGACAGTAAAGATGGGTGAGCTTATCAGGAGCATGAACATTATCAGCACCTTGCTAGGTTTGGGTACCAACGTAGCACAATTGTGTACTTCATCTGTATAGTATTTCAAGGCAGAAACGAGTTGGGACCGGCCAGTTGGGCGCAAAAGTAGATTTTGCAGTTTTCGTTAACTATTAACATGCTTATTTCGGGACAATTGTATAGAGCTTATGGGGTATAACAGTTGCGTCGCAATGAGAAAAGTCGGCTATACCTAAGACTTGTTTATATTTGCACTTTTGTTGAGAAAAATATTTCGTCTTTTTTCGATCATACTATCATGTTGGCCTTCGTAATCCGTTTCGCTTCCTGAAAATGCTTCCAACAAAATTTTCATGGGAGAATGCATATTTCCGCATGCGGAAATGTTCAGTGTTGATTGGGTTGGGGGATATAATTGAGTAACAGTGGTGTGGGTAGTACGGTACGATCGATTCTCCTCACCCCACCAGCAGTTAGTCCGTCTAGTTTATTTAAGCTGTGAAGAACTTCTGAATACGTAGTATGTATATCGATGGCAGATGCTCCGCCCAGTTCATTTGAGCTATTGGAAACGTAAATATGTAATATGCGTTCACACCGGTAGTTGCTCCGACCAACTGACTTCAGCTATGACCAACACTGACAAGATAATCATGGGAGAAATCCGGATAAACTTATATTTGAATCTTTTGGGGTATAGGCTGTATCAAAAATACACTCGGTGTACCGGATGCGAGACTGGCTGTTTACAAAATGTGTGCTCGACCTCAATGTGAGTACTGCACCTTCGTCTACTGCCATCTACGCAAGTCCGATGGGTTCGTGTTGGGATAATCTCTCACGATCACTTACCAAAGGCTTATTGAGATATTCAGCCTCACTCGCTTATAGTGAACGTTGTCATATCTTACACTTCTGTACAAACTGACTCACTCGGACGCCATCACCACAGCATTCGCCATTCACTTCCAACACAGCTCCCCATATGGTCTAAGAAATAAGGGTTCCACTTTGCCAATTCTGTTAGCTCGGAAAAAGATACCAGCCAACTTCTATATTGTAAAATATTCTTATACTTGGAATAGACTTGCGAATGTACTCAAAGTCAGTAACAATATTAAGCGTTTTCAAAAGTGTCTGAACAGCTTCCCTACATCATCAAACATAATGTCAGTCCTTAAACTTTGTATATCTTCTGATGACCCTTCTGAATGTGGTCCGGAGAACATTTAACTGTCACCATCATGTAATGTATGTACCTGCCCCTACTTTCAGGCTGCCGTCTGAAACCGCTTGCTTGAAACTTTTCACTGCGTACCCATCTTTTACTAACACCCCATCTAGAATTTGATTCGTTATGCATTCACGAAACTGCATCATTTTATTCATGTGCGTCAGTTGAATAAGATTGTACTTAGAGCAAAAAGAAAAAGAAAAAATAGGACTATCTCTGGCATACACTTTTCCACATATTATATATATGCCCATTCATGATAATCTGTTCATCCTGGTAGGCCATCAGACTATAATTAATTGTAGTCGGTATTGACGGTTCACTTGGCCGGCATACAAAAACCCACCGCAGAAAAATGTGGAAAAAATGCTCCTCCATTTACCTTATATTATCTCATCATGACCACAAATTCACATCAGGCGTTGTCTCCCTGCCTCAAACTCTACTCATTAGCCATTTTTAACTGCTGTAATTGGACGGCGCGCGCGATTCAAATTTAAGGATAAGTTGCTCTTCCCGCTTTGCTTTCATTTGCCTATAAGCGTCTAGCATTTGGTTATTAAGGCTTGTAAGCATCTTAAAAGCGAATTACCCTTGGTTGTGAGTTGGTTTTCATTTACTGGTCACAAATTCAGTTATCTAAGCCGGACAAGCATGCCTCGGGTGCCTTATCCTAGCCTTAACAAGCAGTGTGGCAGAAGGGTAGTGGCCGGAATTCAGTGTGACATATACGATAGATGGTTTCATCAATCGTGTGTATGTATGAGCACAGAGCTATATAAACTGCACGGCAAATATTCTGACCTGTGCTAGGTCTGTGTAGAATGCAAGACCAGAGGAAGAAGGTCGCTTATTCTTTCAGACAGTTCGGACTCTTTAATGGGGGCTTCGTACTGCAAGAATTCCGGTACCCGGTCCACAAACCAAACCACCAACCAACCTGGGAATTCTGCGCCCGCAAAAACCGTGACTAAACAACACGGAGCCTCGAGCAATGGTGTGCGCACGGGGACGGCCTACTACAAGCAGCCAGTAGGCCCCATATTGGGAGGTAGCCCACTTGTGCGCTCAACGCCACTTACGTTCACGTGGGTACGCCCTCAGAGCCACATCTTGGTGTTCCGAAAACCTCAGAAGGTCAATGAGACTGCCCAGAGACCACAGAAGACAACTACAAGTAAGGCTTCTAGAACTTGGAAGGCAACCTGTTTGGCGCCAAAAGGGCACATGAAGGAAGATTGCGGGACGCCCCTAAGCGATCGCGTACACCTAAGTCCGACTAATGTCGACGCGGTGTTTACACGGATAGTGCAACACGGGACCCATTTGCGTAACGTTAAGGCCACTCTATATTGACGCAGTTAGACAGTTGCAAAGTTCCTATGGGGCCACCCTAGAAAGGGACAGGAACATAATTATTCACGCCCCCGAACCGGTCATACAGGATCCCAAACATAGGAGATCCTCGGTAAGACAATTAATTCTGAGCGTTCTGCAAAACGCTGGGCTACCCGCAGCAAGGAAATAACGCTGAGCGCACAAACTCAGTAACTGAACTGTAACTAATACACAAGCAAACCGTCCCAGACCTCTCCTAGTTGAATTTCGAGATCGCAACATTCGAGATCTGGTACTAACTAAAGCTGACACGATAGCTCAGAGAATGCCAAGCATAAGGATCGCAGGAGATACAGCCATGCATCGCAATTCTGGCCCGTATGTGGCGATAACGGCTGCGCCAGAAATCAAGAGCGAGCGTCTCGGCAAAAACCAGGTCCAGGAAAGAAATCACAACACCGAGGGAAATAGACGACGACGCGAAAGTTTAGGAGAGCCAACCACTGATGATGAAAATGGTTGACATCAGTCTGGTTCATAACCTCAGACCCTAGAAATGAACTTATCCCTCGGAGGTTTCTTCCGAAGGATTAGATGTTACCAAAAAACGAAGCAGGCAGAAGGCCAGATAGCTGGAGCTGAAACGCGTGCTAGGTAATGTATGAAGCCTGCTTGATAAGAGAGACGTGCTGCAAACAGCGATTCACTCCGTAAATATTTGCTTGCTTACATAAACACGGCGCAAAGAAGGAACAGATTTGGGGTATTGGACGCGTGGGTTCCAGTGGTATCGCAGTGATCGTGGTAATGCCGCCGGAGGCAGCTACCTATTGTTGGTCAAAAATTCTATAAGGCAGCCACCCGTAAACTATAACTACAGCTACGTGAGCATTCAAACTGCTGTCAGCCTTATCCATGCCAACCCCTAATTGATAGTTTCCGGGGCGTGTCGAAGTTTGGGTGCGCAACCAGAGGAAGACGAAGCATTGCTGGAATCTTTCCAGTCGGTTTGCCAATCAGCCTATCGCAACATTGTTTCGGGGGATTTTAATGTTGCTGAGATCAACTGGCGATTGGGATCTGTCAGTGGTAGAGGTTTTGATCACAAACCGCTTAACTTAGTCGACAAGTTCACACTAACACAGCATGTTAGAGTGGCCATGAGATCCCGACCTGGTCAGATAGCCTCAGCGCTAGACCTAATCATAACTCGCCATAGCACTGACATCGCTAACATGTTCACTGCGACACCGCTCGGAAAGAGAGATCACGTGAGGAATTATTCCTCGTTCCAGTGTTTCTTGTTGGTAAAGCAGGCACACGAAGTGCAACTGTCTCACCGAATCTGCCACAATAAACTGACATTGTAAGCTGATAGAGTAGCATGGAACACATCCGTTTCTGTAGGGGACGTCGATAGTTTGTGGGTAAACTACGTTGACAACCTCCGGGCTCTTACAGGTAGGAACATCACTCAGAGGCAAGCCGGAGGAAGGGGTCGGAACCCCATTCTTACCACCAGAGTTGCCCACCCCATGCCTAACGCCCCTTTTGATATGAACAGCCCCCATACTATGAATGCTCACCTAAATGCAACCCGCGATCCCTTCGCTGACAACGTGCATGTGGGTATGACCAATCCATTACAACTTTACCCGTTTTTAGTGAGTCACACACCGTTCGAACCTCCCCCGCTCTGTCAACCTCCCATATCCCCATTGTCCCACCAAACCTTACTGACACTCTTCCAACACTTCCCGTCATAGACTGAGACGCAGCCGACACTCCATTAGTCATTGATGCGCTCACTATAACCACACCGGACAAAGCGACGTCACCAGAGTCTTGGAATCGCAAGGACCCTTCTGTTTTGGACATTTTTAAGGGTCTAAGAATAATGTTGAATAAGGAAAATGCAATGTTTACTGCTTTTGAACGCACGCTCACTCGTCAGTAAGTTGCATATTTTTAGATATCTCATCTTATATAATCCTTACATTGTTCTAGTCGCTGAAGCCTGGTGTACGCCCTGAGACTTCAAGCACACAACCAAGTGGTTTGGGTTGTCATATGCCCCGTAAAACTCGTGGTGAAGGACGTGGTACAAGACATTTAATTTACCTAGAGGAGCAGTATTCTGCAACCATACTTGATGAGCAGTGTATTGATGGGATTGACGACTCACTCTAGCCATTATCAACTGGATCCTGTGAGCTACTCTTAGGATGTGCCTGCAAACCACCTAAGGCCACCCGTCACGACACGAGTAACCTTGTTACCGGACTGAATTATGTATCAACTTTGCCTTCACGGTACAGAATAATTGGTGGAGATTTCAGCAAGCCCCATATAACTTGGACCTCTTTCACAGTCCTTACAAGTCAAGCAGAGTTTCCCGCATGTGTCCAAATGAATGGATGGTGTCAGCACGTTTTAGCACCTACCAGACTAGGTCAAACTTTAGATCTCACTTTTACACCAGGTATCTATCCTACTACCGTCTGACCTAAAAGCTGTGAAAATGTCCAACATAATTACATTCCTCCTTACCGCAAAATTAAATTCATCGACTGGAACATGTTCACCACTCTATTGAGATACTTGGAGTGAAACGCATTCTCCCTGACCTCTGGCCCTAGTGCTCCGATCGAAGCAATTAGTGAACACTTCGGGTTCTGGGTGAACATCTTATCCGCCGAAAGATCGAAGCGTCGCATTCTGTGCGATGAAGGCAGGATCCTCACTCCGAAGGAACAACGTAAGCTCATCCGCCGTAAATCATGGCACCAAAAAACACACCAGTCCTCCTTTATAATGCAGAGGCATAAAATGTTTAACGCTATAAATAAATAAATGAATAAATAAATAAATAAACGAAATGCCCCACCTAAATGAGGAAAAACGTGCGGTTAATAGCAAAAAGTAGAGCTCGGAGGTGATGAGACGCGGGATCTATGAGAGATACCTTATTATCTCAGTAGTAACACTACAGAACAAGATTGCCGTAGGTGATCTTGTAACAATATGTGAGGTCTTCAACTCACATTTTTCTACTTCATTCAACATCGAAGGAAACATACTGCCTCCACCCACACCTTTGAATATAATTACGTTCCTAGGTCATGTTCGTGTTGATGCAGTGAAAATACGCCCTCAGTTAGCTGCTATGAAACCTACTTATCTTCTCGGTCTTGATTATGTTCACCCTGTTGCTCTCAGCCACCAAGAGGAAGGAAATCCCTCTGGTTTTGCCCAATATTTATACACATCCTCTAACACTAGGCTCCTTCCCTTCCGAATGGAAGACCTCTATAAAGAAGCCTCATTATAAAGGTGGCTGGCGACAAGGCGTCAACAGTTATCATCGCATCAACCACACGCCCATTAATTCTAGAGTGTTGGAAAGGATAATTAAATGTCGCATGGTTGCATTCTTGTTATCACAAAACCTTACAAACCACCCCCAGCATGAGTTTCTCGGTAAATGTTCGTGCATGACGTGTCAGCTGGAAATCTTTAATCATGTTACAAAATCTGCTGATTCAGGGAATGCAATTATTATTATACACTTGTATATACAGAAATCTTTCGATCGTGTGCCTCATAAGCGTCTTCCGATCAAAATGGTATCTTTCGGTGTGCGTGACCCATTGCTCAGCTGGTTGGCTTCATGCCGCACACAAACAGTAAAAATGGGGGAGAACAGCTCAAGGCCC
>LUCH01009477.1:4673-15667 GCA_013368495.1 Paragonimus heterotremus | reverse complement strand
TTCTTCCTGATATGGAAGACAGCAGTGCCGCAACTATGAAAATAGTTCAATAGTCCAATTCAGTAATTCGTTGTCAATTAATGTTGTCGAGTTGTATCATAAAATCGGTACTTTCAAGCCTTTGCTGTCTCTGCCATCCAGTTGTACTGTTCTCAACTAATACTCCTTTACTTACTCGGTACATTGACGGATTGTGAAAATTGCGGGCTTGTCCTCAATAGCAAGCCATGCTGATCGGTGCCCGGGGAACGAAAATAGCTTCGTCTTATTAGTTGCACCCGGAAAATATTATCATTTAAGTTAGCCATTTATAAATATAGTGTTTGTCTCCCATGTTCAATGATATCCGAACAACCACATTTTTTTACTTCGTCCGATTACGTGGAAACACGTTTCTGATTTATCAGACTAGTTCATCTCTGTGCAATTGCATTGCGCTTTCTGTAACAACATGTACACTTGTGTTATCTTTTGAAGCCTTCCCTTAATCTCTGTGTTGTGTTGCTCTTATTTGTAGGCATTCGCCTACGCTTATCCGATGGCTGCTTTTCTCATGATTTCCCTACCGTCCCTGCTAGCAAGCTTTGTATGCTACTTATGTTGTTGTCTGGACGAGCGTTATGATGAACCGATGGCTGACGAATCGGTAAAGGAACTCATGGGGCCGATGGAAGATTCCAGTATAACCGCGCATCGAGAGAGCACGTCGTCTACTCGCTACGGAAAGTCAGTGTTCTCACGAAGCACAAAACAGTATTCGGAGCTTGGTAGGTGACAAAGTTCGATGTGTTCTATACATACACAGTCAGCAGTAGCCTTGTTATTGAATGCCGCATTTGATAGTAATGGTAATTTATGTATACAGTAGAGCTTAACCGTGACGCATAGGTCGATGCAACGAGGGAAATGTGTGCTTAAAACCGAAGTGACTTTTGTGCTCCCTGTATCTAACTGATGAAAGAATTTGTCCCGCCCATGGTTATACTAGGCTTGACGGGTTAAGTGTCCTGTTATGAAGGGCAACAGGTCGTTGAGAAAAAGACGTTTGTAATGTGGCTTCACAGCGAATGGAAATTAACCAATTGTGCGGCCTGAATGACACGTGGAAATGGTTGACAACATGTTACTTGTGTATATGTCTGTCCAACGTGAGTTGGCGGTTGAGTGAGGCAGGAGAAACACATTCGATGGACGAGACCATATATGGTTGCATTTTTTCGTTCCACAAATTTGGATTACCTGAATGGGAGATCAACGACAGCGAAAGCACAAAACGTTTGATTTCACCATTCATGTTACACTTGTCTGTGCCGTGGAGAAAGACAAGGAAAAATGTGGAGTTGCGGGTTGCTGCGGCACGTCCCGACTACCGTCAGCTATAGGAATACTTTGTCGATTGAATGGTAGGAATACAGATCAACTTCAAAAATACAGTTGAGGTCGAGTTCAATGGAGAGGGTCCTAGATTTTATCTAGTGGACAACCCAACATGTTCTCTTAAACTGGGCCATTGTGACAGGGAAAGCAAAGCGGTTCATGAGTCCGTTGAACAAACTCCATTTCAAAGTCAGCAGTGATTTCGTTTGTCGATTTAGCACTGGAAAGACCGGAATTTGTACTGCCTAAAATGACCAGAATTGGTCATTTTGTCTACTTTCACATAATTGGAATTAATCTAAAAATGTCAGTGCCGACTATTGAACTAGCTGTCGGCGATTAACGTGTTTTTAAACACAAATCTGTCTTCTAACGCACTGAGAAATAGAGTTAATATCTCCTGGAACACTCACTAAACGAACCGATGAAGTTGCTCATCCTAACGCGGAAACAAAGTGGACCTTCTCAATGAAACCGTTGCAGTAATCATTTTTCAACTCGGACTCAATCGGTCGTTCTCAGTGCATCCCTTTTGGAGGTTATGTGAGCCTGACTGACTGACTTGGCTCTAAGTTAGAAGAATCCTGGAGGACCTCGCTTTAGGAAAACTTAGTGAACTTAAGAACACTGGGATGAGGGTGCACAGTTTTGCTCTTAAGAGAAGAAATAAACATCATTCTGGCGTTATGGTACAATACAGACTGACATCCCATACTCTGAGCTGTGGAAACAAGAAGGCCTCGATGTCGCAGCTAGCAAGAGGATTCGTTGGAACAAATTGTTTTTTAGTCTTACACCTTTTGTCATAATGGCGCTCTACTGTGTTTGAATAGACACGATTGATGTTCCATACACTTTATGATCGAGCAAATCTAGCCACTTGTCTGCAGGTACTTGCTGCGAACGGTTTGGTATTCTATATGTTGACCGCCACATATTCGGGCAGGCATCTTACGCAACATCAGTCCGTTATATGCTCTGTTCCAACTAGCAACTATACATAGTTGCCTTACGTTTTTAATGCTCTCCTTTGGGCATGATTTCACACTGACTAGTGTGGACACGGTTCGCCTCAGGTTGTCCATTTGTATTGATTGCTTTGGTTTGGCGTTCAACCGGATGCAAATGCTTCTCCGTAGTCATTCAGTAAACCGAGCTGGTGACTGCACATAATCGATGACATGACGCACAAATCGCTCAAACGGTGTGGACACCTCAGCTCTACGGCCTCTCTAGAACACACAAATCTGGAATGCCTCTTAGGCCTATCCTGGCAATGACAAATTCTCCGTACCATAAATTGACACGCTGGTTAGTCACCATCTTAACTCCATTAAAACAAAAGTTTCAGACACATTCTATTGAAGCTTCTTTCGAATTAATCAGTGACTTGGACAACATCAATCTTGTTAATGAGTTTATATGTTCCGTAGACGTTCAGTCACCGTTCACGAATGTCGCGTTACATGAGACAATTGACTATATGTGTGAGCTCGTGGAAACGAGTTATCCTACTTTGCCTAGTGATATTCTGAAGGAAGCCTTATTGTTATACACTGAAAACGTCAGCTTCTGTTCTCTTGGTCGGCGCTACCGCCAAATAGATAGGGTAGCCATGGGAAGTCCATTAGGGCCAATCTTAGCTGACTTTTTCATGTTAAGGATTGAACGAGAGTTAGCCGGGGACATAGCAAGTCTGTCATACTAGAAACTCTACGTTGATGATACACTAATATTCAATTGGTCCAAACAGGAATAAATAACCTAGTGCGACGCTTAAGTAGTTGTCATCCCAACCTGAAGGTAACATGTGGATTTGAGGCTGATAAGTGTTTACCGTTTCTAGACATACCAGTAAGTCGTCGGGAAGATGGTTCTATTAAATGAGCTAACTATAGGAAATCCACATGATCCGGTCATTACTTGAACTTTAGTAGTTTCACATCGGTCCATCACAAACGCGCACTAGTGACTACACTATTCACACGAACAAAATGAATCTGTACACAGGACAGTTTTGCTGAGGAATTAGAGTTGATCACGACTGTACTACAATCGAATGTTTATCCAAAAAGGTTCATAGAAAGGCACAGTAGACCGAAACCGCCATCCGAACAGAAAGAAGGTTTATATAGAGGTGCCTTTTAAAGACGCTTACAGTATTCATCAAACAACGCAAAGTCTGATGAATTCGATTAAACGAACATTCAACGCAATTGTGTATTGGCTTGAACCCAGAAGCTGCCTGTGTCTTCAATCAAAGGAGATCAGCCGGTCGGTGCCACCTCACATTTTATCTACCAATCTGCATGTAACTGCAAAGAAAGTTGCATAGGCAGAACCGAGAAGTGAAGGGACATTCGCCTAAGTGGGTGCAGAACTCAGTATTACCGAAGAACGGTAATGTTGTTGAAACACACAAGCAACCAGTGTCCGCAGTTGCAAGACACATCCTCACCACTGGTCATGTCATCGACCCGGCTTGTGCATACAGAATCTTATTGCGTTATCTCAATCCAAGATTCTTGCGGTTTGCTGAGGCTGTCGCAAGCAATCGAGTGAAGCTGATCCTGTGTGTTCAAAAACAGTTGTTCGTGAGCTTGACCCTGCCCTGGACTTAGTGACCTTCCCTAACCGATCAATCGATTACCCATCCCACTCACCCTTAACTGTTTGATGTAAAAAAAACCATTTCATGTTATTGTAAATTCGCTACTGAAGCGTCAATACGAAATGCTTGTATCTACCAGTTTTCGTGTTCTAACGGTTTCGTTCAAACTTCTGAAGGGAACGAACTGTTTTAGACTGTATGTGTTTGTTTTTCCGATATGCAATTATCACGTCAGTAGACCCAACCTCTCAACTCGTTCAACTGCTTGTATCTAAATGAGTGTTTCTTATTCGTTAACCATATGATGATTATGTCAGTAATCACTTTATTGTACTTTTCAATATCATTAGGGTCGATGATTTTCTCATCTGGTTGTACCAAAGTTTTTGACAATGTTCAGAGACTCATATATCTTCTGATCTAGATAAAAGTGTATTGTAGTCTAAGAAGATCAAGACAACCGTGATTCCTTCAGAAACGTTTGTGTATTTTGCAAAAATATTAACGAAAATTGCTGCGCATGAAAGTGTCAAATGTATTTCTTCAGTATTTCCCCATACCTCCCCACTTTTAGTCAGTTATGCCAACCTCGATGGCATGATGGCCACTAAGTAATCAACGTCAATAATTACATTTGTGTCGTGGTAAATTTTGCCATTTAGAGTTAAACTAAATGCGATAAAATTGTCTACAACACTGAGATCAAAGCCGTTAGGTAATAGTTGTAAAATATTCCCGCTCTTGCCCTGTTAGATTTGAGCAATTTAATGCGGATAATATGACTGCTAATCGGCTATCCGCGAAGCATTGCAAGTGCATTGTCTGGCAGGACAATACCATACCCCGTCTGGTTTTGGCCCACTTTTTTCTCGGTTCGGAGTAGTTTAAATTAGCTCATCATTGTACGTGGTGCCTCCAAGTCTGGATCATTTAGCAGATTGTTACTAATTTATGATGAACTAACATGTCTGTTTTCCCACCGCTGGCTTACCTTTTGTATCATACCATCCTGAACCTCACAAATGACGATCGCTACAACTCAATTTTAGGTGATTGTGTACCTTATTTAGATGACTAAAACAGTTCAGAATGTTGGTTTCTCAACCTGAAGATAAAACAACGTCATTATCATTGAGTCAACTGAATTGTTTTTGCGAATCCCTACACAAACCCGATCATCCATTATTGGTGGTGATTAAAGGTCTTTCTACCGACTGGACATTCCTCTGGGTGTGTTTCTAGCGGTCTCAGAGCCGTCACTCGTTCTCAATTCTGTCATCTAGCAGGCTACTGTATTCTGCTTCTGAACGTATACTCAAAGGAGCTCTTTTGAATCCATTCTCGTTTAAGAGCTTACGACAGTTCGATTGATTGGTCGTACGCAATTGTCTTTAGTTTTGCCCTCAGTTACCGCGACTGTTCTTGTTAAAGTTTGCGAAACTCTATTTAGTATAGATCACATGGCAGCGCAAATGTGTGCTGTGTAAAAGTGAAAACCAAGAGGGGTGCCCCGAGAGAGCCTCTCTTTACCCCTTTGGCGCTCGATTCAAGTTCAGGTTACCTACCCATTTCTCAAAACGTCGAATATTTACGTCATGAATATCAATTCACAATATGCTGTTTTGTTTGTCTTATCTCCTTTTCTCCCTTACCATTCACACACACACACACAAACAGGTCCAGTGGATTCGAAAAAGGTTGTGGACGAAAAGCATGCAGCTTATCAGGAATGGAAAAAAACCCTATGATCCTTTCATTTGTATGAAAACACAGTCTCACTTAGAACTCTGTACATAGATTTACTTGACGCACTTCCATGTTGTGATTCATTTTTGCTGTGTATTTTAGACTTGTTATAAATGATCCATCTTGTGAATTTGTTTACGCGCTGCTCCAGTTGTGTGCAATCTTACACTCTCACTGTCCACATTTGTACTACCATCATGCATTGACGTATATTACATTCTCCTCGACGTATCGTGTTCATTCTACAACATTATCTTTGTCACTATTTGTCCCATACGTGAAGTAGACCATTATAGCAAGATTACAATTTCCATAATTGCCGGATTAGTGATTTCATCCATTGGGGATATGATAATACGTGCTCTGGATGGTCGTGCGTAGCGTGTAAGGATTACGTGCATTTTCTTTTTCCAGACGTTTTGACAGCTTGATCTTGTTTTCCGTGGCAAATTGGATCATCAGTATATCAAGCACATTCAGACCTGTCATACATAGTGCTCCTCGAAAACCCAAAATGTGCCAGCTTCTCAAGCAAAAAGAAAACTGGTCAGTAACCTCCACGACTTCATTAGCTAACATTGAATCTACATAATCACAGCAATCTTACAGAATCACTTTGTATTTCGAGGACGCAAAGCGCATTCTGAAGTATTTATCAGAACGCGAACTAGCGTCTAGCATTGTCTGTGCTGCTTGGAAAGTGTCAAACAGCAACACTGTCATCAGCATAATCAAGGTCAGTCAGCCTTCTACCAGGTAGGAGGTTTACACTGGCATCTTGTGACTGCCGGAAACAATCCTCCATTATTTCGTCTATCAAAAAAGTAAACCAAAAAGTGGTGAAAGAGGACAGCCTTGACGTACGTCGTTCATAGTGTTGAAACTATCAGGCAGTTCGCTGTAAATCCTGACCTGAGCTGAACTATAGGAATAAGATGCCAACAGTATGTTCACATACATAGTCGGCACACTCCTGTGTTTAAACGACTCTAAAAGTGTAGATCGATCCACCGAATCGAACACACCTTTATAGTCGAGGAATACGGCCATTATTGGCCGACAGTACACATGACGCTGCTCCAGAATTTGACGAAGGGTAAAAATGTGATCTACACATCCCCGCCCAGGGCGAAACCCTGTCTGTTCTTCCCTAATGTTCTCCTGAGCTCCAGTGAGTCGACGAATTATAACGAACACCGGAAGCTTTGAAATGACTGGGGTCAAACTAATCTCCCTGTTTTTCACAAGAGTCCCTGATACCTTTCTTGAATATGAGAACCCTTATCGAGTGCATCCAGCACAGAAGGTGGCCTCCGTCTTCCAAACAAGTTGAAACAGCTGAGTCAGAGTCACTACTAGTTCCTCCCCCACCTTCTTCAAAAAGCGCCCGCATGAGATCATCTGGAGCAGCAGCCTTATTACGTTTGAGAGCCGAAATGTAATTGCGAACCTCAGTCTTCATCATCATAGACACCAATACATAAGTGGTTTACACTAATGCTTAACTGCCACACAACCACGAAAAAGAACGAAAAGCAAACCCTGTATAGGAAAAGAGAAGAGAAGAAAAGGGAAAGGGACCTAACCACTAAAAATAACTACGTCTATATTCAAACATATAATATCAAGGCGCCTACACATTGCAATCAAACAACCAGGCTGTAAGTGAAGGTAAGGCGTCATCAACAAGACGGCTTTCACTAGCCCCGCGTCATTAAGTGCACTCACTTCACAGACAACTCGGACAAACAACGACAACCATCACGCCACTGAGCTCGATTAGCCGTCACTTCACCTAATGTCTCAAGCCACTGACTCTGTGAGTCGCGAGGGCTCCAGCTCGGGAGACGAACCCGATCTACAGTGACTAACTCCTTGGTGAACGATTTCATTTGTCTACGCCAGCTCATCATCTGTCCACCTTGCACCTTACTTTAGTCGGCAAAGAGTGCTCGATGTGGCAAACGATTAGCTGACATCCTTAGTGCATGACTTAACCATCTAAGTCTGTGGTTGCAAGCCTACTGCATTACACGTTTATGGCGGTAACACACTAGAAGCAGGAGGCCAGCTAAATTGACCCTCGAAGCGTTCCGCCCACCGCTCTAACATTCTGTACTTAGTGTAGACGAGTGTGCAGTCTGTTCTGATGATATCTTCACTGACAGACGATCGCTTAGGATCAGCAACACGGATAAGAGTTTGTCTATGTTCCCTGAAGCAAAAGCGGTCTCTATTTCCTTAATTTCCTCTATTAACCAGGCATCACGATCAGCCTTTAGGCTACATTTCAGCTTGTTACGGATATCTCCCCTAGACTTGTTATGTGAACTACCAGAAGGAATGCTTCGTCTGTCTTCCAACAATTCCATGGATTTCTCCGAGATCCAACGTTTATTTAGCCCATGTACTCCTGTGCCGCATGCTACAGTACCTGTTTTCTGAATGGCCTGTCGGATTTGGGCCCAGCAGCTATTTGGATTTTCGGAATGAGAACTACTAAGGCAGCTATCTAAGCTGATTTGGTACTTATGCTTTACCGACGGTATAATCAGTTTTTCAACAGCTAGTCGTTGTCCAGCAAAAGTAAGAACAAAACAACGTACTAACGCATGATCCGAATCCAAATATGTGCTCCAATAAGAACGACAGTCTTGAATGGAACCACGCCACCTGTAACCAACGGCTATGTGGTCTATCTGAGATCAGGCCTGACTCGGAGAAGAACGATGCCAAGTGTAATAGTGACAGGCACGATGGATAAAACTAGTGCTGGCTAAAAATAGCTTATGCTCGGTGCACAGCTGCAACAGTCGCCCGCCATTATCCGAGCGGTGTGATGTTATCCCAAACCTGTCCTCTAAACGAGACTCGGTGTCACCAAGGTGGCCGACCTGGCCATTCATATCCGGCCAGAACGACTATATCAGAACCATGTCGACCGAAGGAGAACGGCCAGATCTGAGTAATACGCGTCTTTGACACCGACGTTACTACAGTCAGGTGGAGCGTAAACAGACACAATGAATAAATTTCTGAAAGTCTTGCGTCTAGAGTTGGCCTTAACAGAACCTGCAAGACAGACGGCACAAAGTCCACTGTTAACAAGAATCCAATCTATCATTGAGGTTGCGGCCGTCGTGTTAAGGACTATACCTACTCTAGCTTGACCTGTAAGAGCGGCTATGGAGTCACCCGAAATGTATAACCAGTGTCGGGTAGACAATGCGGGCGCTGTTAGTTCTATATGCTGACTACTGTCCTGGATTCTAATCTCCGAAATGCAGTAGACATCGACATACCATGAGTTTAACGTTCGTGCGAGAGCGGCCTTTTGACCTATCTGTTTTAGAGTAGGAACGTTGAAGGCACCTATATCAATTAGCTTTCTAGGTTTGAGTAGAGGACGGGAGAGGCCTGAGACTGAGTGGTTTGAGGTGGGACTTACCGGCACAGTGTTACTATGATTAGCCATATCTTTTGTGGGACCTGCAGAGTAATCGTCAGAAATAGGAGTCGGGAGGGGCCTGAGAGCTAAATTTTGTATACAGTGGGGGAGGGGTCAGCAGTAGCATGTTTTCCTCTAGCCACCCTGCTGTATCCGGCAGATAGGGCGACCCGGTTTATACCGAGAGATGGCCGATGCAGTGTGGAATTAGTGGTATTGTAAGTATTCATGGTTGTATGTGGGCTGAGATACCGTCAGGACACCTAGACAGGAGAGTGATTAAGGTTCTCAACCAAAGCCTTCGGCTCAAAAACCTGTACTGAAAGACAGCGGGTGGGCGGTAGTGTACCAGAACGAGTATATTTTTCGAAAGAAGATGCCAACCCCCAACCTGGAGGACCAGGAGACTGGTTTGTCAGACCCCTGCCTAGCACGAGTGACTTTATCGATGTGGTGGCCCCACCGTCTAGTTTAGCCCAATCGGTTATCTAGATGTGCAAGTCGTCAAATCGCGTCAAGGTCCAGTCTGGTTGTGACGGTACTGTCACATAAGAACGGTCTGACAGTGGCTTTCTTAATTCGAATTCACTTTTTATTGGAGAAGGCTTTCATTGTGCCGTCATTCCTTCGTAAATTCATTCTAGTAGCACCCACTGAATTATAGGACCACTTCGTTTGTTTCCGGGATTCCTTAAACGTTGCCTTCTATGTGTGCATACGTAACCTCGTAGTCCAGTTTATGCCCGAATCGAAATTGAGCAAACATTGGTTCATAGAATTCGAAAACCATGAAATTCTATCCATACGATATTGAGGATTATGTGGAATATTTTTAGGACGGTGTACGAGAAACGAGGGTGTTTACCTCCGATGATTATCTTCACTAGAAACATTATTATGTTCACCTGCAGTATGCCCAAAAAATGCATAGAAATAACGCAGCTTGTTAATAGCTTTGACTTAAAAGTGGTTTTTCGGGCATTTAAAAAAGGTGAACCGTCGGCAAGTTTAGCATCAGCGTACTATTCATTGTTCAATATTTTCGCCGTATATATAGACTGTCATTTTGCGGTATCCATGGTTTTTTGTTGAAGGTTAGTGTTTCAGTCGGTCGCTGGAGTTAATGCAATCTTGCATTTTCTCGCCGGATGACAGTTTGATTTATGTCTACCGACAAGGGCCAGCGTTCAGCACTATCATATCGAGCTTCACATTCCTCAGTGAGGATCATCATTTGAGTGTAAATGAACTAAAAGCGTTTCAGTATGTAGGATGCGTTTATGGTGCTTGTATGCACAGACGCAGCGACGAAAGACCGTTCTTTGAGAGTCATTCGACCACGTTCTCACTAAGCTCTTATTCAGTTGAGATCTAACATACTTGACATGTTCTTCGCCAATGCATACGACGTCCATATGCTGAAGCACAAAATATTAGTGTCAGTGAGTATATAAAATGTCAAGCGTTAATTTTTGGACGGTTTGGTTACAAAAATCAGAGTGCATACTACGTCTTAAGCGTCGTCTTAGAGCTATCTTCTGCTATCATGGAGATGGGCTAATTGCTGCACTCAATGTGCATCTGAAAATGTCAATCTCGTCAGCTGACGTAATATCCTCTATGGTTGCATTGCGTTCCTGGTTGAGTTGCGCATCGTCTTGCAGGTCGTCATCTCGTCCCTCGGTCATTTTTCCACGTTTAACGTGCAGAACTAAATACTGCTCCCAGGTCTATAAACAAAATGGAATTCATCAGCGCAGAAAGAAGACATATGTTGCGATATGTTAATTGGCCTGCCTGGTAGGAGTGACT
>LUCH01009475.1:0-12379 GCA_013368495.1 Paragonimus heterotremus | reverse complement strand
TTTAGACCAACTCATTTAGAAGCCGCTGCTTTTTTCATCGTATGGCAACCATGGATAACGTAGAAGAGTGAGTGCAAACGTTTGTCCATTTATGTTTAAGGTTCAACCAAGGCTATTATAGCTTTCATGCACCAGTCCATCGCAAAAGCTAAGTCGGCCTTACCACAAACGGACTTCCCTCTTGTTCCATCGTGTAGTGCGAAGTAGCCAAGGTGGGAGAAGAACGTTAACATGGGGGTGCCATGTGGATATTGTGGTGAACCTGTTCACACAAATGGTTGCCGATGCGACAGCGACCGACTAATTTTTCATACAGAATGTATGAACATTGCTGATATATCGCACTGCCCTTTCTGCACTGGATAGCTGCATCCCCCCTCACCAGGTACGTTGTCATTTCATGAACTAGTGGGTTTCAGTTGCATCCACCTCGCACAGCTTATTGCCTCCGACACTGCAACTGAAAAAGAGACCCCTTCCAGCGCCCGTAACTACTGAAGAGCCAGTTACGTCGGATGATGAGTTCCGTGTTTTGTGTTCGCGCGAACGAGTCCAAGTGAAAGTGGTACCGAGCGATGTCACGGACGTCATTGGTTATGGTATGTTAGGCCAGGCCTTTGCAGTTACCTAACGCTTACTTTTAGAGATGCACACACAGCCCGAAGAGGACTTCTACTGAAGAAGGACGGAACGCAGAAATGGCACAGAAAACCTCTTGGAATCATGCACCTAGTGATGTACTTGTAATAAATAAATTCCAACACTTCCATTCCATTTTCGTCGTGACCATAGGGTGCAGGTAGGCTGACTGTCGAGCATGGACGTCAGTGCGTTCATTTATAGAACAGTGAGGTCTAGCGTAATGTGTGGTGCGTGCGACTCCATAATTTAATTAAGTTCCCGGCTGTCATATTGCCAAACCAGCGAATGTCCGAATACCATCAGCAGTAGTTACCCCTGTCAGACAAAACACAGAACAACGCCCACGTTGTGCCCGAAAATCGACCACTGCAGTCGTATCTATTCGCTCACGATTTCGCTAAATACCTGGGGTTCCCAGTCCTACATGGTGTTGATTGTACCATCTCAATTGTACGTTGGCTGTCTTCAACATTTTAATGAATTATCGAGTTCAAAATTCACAGAAAAATATTTCAGCACATATATTGTGCACATTCTTCATTCTTTTGTTGGTAAAACCCCTTAAATTAGCCGAAGTCCAAATTTCAACTACCTCGTTAACGCATTTTTTAAATCGAAATATCGTAATTCCCTAACGTCCCTGATAAAAATGTTTATCACATTAAAACAAACTTATTTCCTATAGCAAACTAGGTTCATTTCATGTCTTATAAAATACTTCGTCAACGACCATTCGGAATTTATTGAAACCCACATTTTAACGGTCTACTCATATGCGCATTTACTCCCTCCGGATACCTTTCAGCACTAAAATGACTTTTTCTGAAAACATTTTCCCGAACACGACAGCTCAGAAACTTACGGTCTACGGCTAGCATTCATGTCGTGTTACCCACACAATCGATTGGATGACTGCTTGTCTTATCTATGCCTGATCGTTACCATATTCATACTCTGGTGTTTGCTAAAGCTACGCGCTATTGCCATCACGTGTTCTCGTTCTACTATGCGTTGACTTCGCAGTTTAACGTATATTCCATGTTGTAACGTGACGAACGGAAATCAAACAATTATTTGAGAATCATGAACGATTCATCCATGCCTCCAGATTGTTTTTAGAGAGATGCTGGTTCATTATCTTCATAATCGTTGTGGACATGCTGGAAGAGACCTTTCGAGGATTATCTGGAACTGCTGATAGCATTAAACCCTGCCAACAGCCTCACGAAATCACAAAAGTTAAGTTACTCAGATAGAATCTGGGATCTGAAAGCCGTCATTTCAACGCACTTCGTGTATATGACAGGACGCCGTTGCAACACTGGATGACCCGTGGGGGTTACGCCGACACGTGTTCACACCCCAAATGAATCCCTATCAACCTCATCAATGTTCGGGGGATACTTTGAATGATTTTATCTCGCGTACCCAGTAGGCAATTCCTGGTTGTCACTATAATAAAGTTGCACCCACGACATTTGGAAAAACTATGGCGATTCACTATTTGCTAGTGGGTGTCCAAGACACTAAAATCAGAGAGCGACTGTTGTCCGCAAAGGAGTCAAAACGAATTTGGGACTATGCGTGTTCCACTGTGGGGCAAAGGGTGAACATAACAGAACACCCCACATCATGCCAACTGTCTTCGGCTGCAGATAATGTACAACTGATTACGCGGATTGCCTCTCCGTTCAGATCACATAAGAATTCTATTCATACGCTCACGTGTTATTGTTGTGGTGAAAAATATAAGGCTGTGACGGATTACCGTCGCAAACAATCGACATGCTATCGTTGTGGGAAAATTGGTCACATCGCACTCGCATGCCGTTCGAAACAATCACAATCTTCCGATTTCCGCTCTAAGACTTGAGTTGTACGATCGATTGGCGATCACAAAGAACCAGTTTCTCACTTGATTTCACATAACTAGGTCACGTGTCCTGTAGGAGCACCTCCATTTACAGTCGATTTAAAGGTGGGGGCCGCAACTTTTGTCTGGAAATGGACACGGGAGCTTCAGTGATGCTTACTAATGGACGCTTACTGCCAAGATCACTTCATTTGGTCCCGGTGGCAGCCGCATTACGACCATATACAGAAGAGGCGATCGATGTTATGGGTACATATAATGTGGAATTAAAACATGGGACGAAAGCATTTAATCTATCTGTGTATATCGTAACTGACGCGAGCCCAAATCTGTTGGGTCGAAATTGACTTAAACTCATGTCATATTAACTCTTGTCTTTCAGACGAGTAGGTAGTCACAAGAGGCTACCGGTACTACTACAGAAGTTCTCGTCTGTATTCGACGAAAATGAGCTGGGAGGGCTGAGGGATTTCCAGGCCATTAGTGTAATGGAGTAGGATACCCCGGCTTAATTTTATAAGGCTCGTAATTTGGGGCTCTCTATCCGCCCAAAATTCGAGGTTGAGCTCGAACGTCTTCGGACACGAGGTATAATCACACCCGCCAGAAGATCAGCGTGGATTGCCCATATTGTGCCAGTGCAGAAACCAGATGGTTCCGTTCGTATATGTGGAGATTACACATCGACAGTTAATCAGGCGGCTACCACGGAACATTATGCGATTCTAAAAAATAAAGAATTAATATGCTGCACTATGCCGTGGTGAAATGTTTTCCAAGCTGGAGTTGAGTCATGCGTATTCACAAATCGAACTTGACCTAGAGTGAGAGAAATTTACAACAACCAAGAGGCACGGGATTATTCCAGTATGATTACTTGCCGTTCGGGGTTCACTCTGTTGCGGCAGTTTTCCAAAGCATCACTGACAACTTGATGAAAGATATTCCAGGTATGTGCTTACTTGGATGATATTCTTATTTTCGGACGTTCGGATAGAAACATTTAAAAACACTCGAGTTGTTGCTAAAGCTTTCACAGGTAAACGACCTGAGGTTAAAGAGGGGAAAGTGTGCATTCCTGGCCGATGACGAACAGTAACTTGGTTTCCGTTGAATAATTGTGGACTACATCCAATACGGGAAAGAATTGGGCTGGTTGTGAAGGCTTCAGTTCCCCGAAACGTGGGTGGGTTACAGCCCGTCATTAGTGTGGTTACTCATGATAGTCGTTTCGTTCCAAAAATATCAATCGTCCTGACACCTTTGTACAATTTATTGGGGAAGGAAGTTCGATGTCACTGGGCATCCAAGGAGAAGTTGGCGTCTGACACTACAAAAGAAGAGATAAACAACACTAGCTTATTAGTTCAATAAGACCCAACTAAATCACAACTCACTGTGACGCCTCGTCACGGAGTTTCGGTGCTGTGCTAATTCACAGAATGGGGGGATTCCATTAAGAAACCAATCGCATTCGCTTCTCGCAATCTAGCTCCGGCTGAAAAGGACTACGCACTGCTAGACAAGGAAGCTTTGGCTGTAATCCTTGCTGTGAAAAAGTTCCCCCAGTATATTTAGGGAAGAACCTTCGGTATATACACAGACCATAAGCCTCTGGTGCCCCTCCTTGGAGAAACAAAAGGAATCAATCAGATGGCGTAGCTGCGTACGCGACGTTGGTCACTTCCTCTGTCTGCCTATAATTACAAAATTGTATATATTCCGGGTGAATCAAATCAAGTTGCAGAAGCTCTCAATCGAATGCCCCTGAGTGACACCCCAAGAAATTCGTGGACGTCCACTGAACTGATTCATTTGATTCGGTATCCGAACAAGCATCCAGTATCCAATAAAGACATAAGTCGGGGAAAAACTGCACCATTTCCCTTCGTTCAAAGTTAAACGGTTTGTTCCTCAGGGCTGGCCAACGAAAAGCGATGATCAACCAGCGCCCTTTTTCGGTCGCCGTATGGAACTTAGCCTGGAAAAGAGTCGCTTGCTCTCGTGTTCAAGGGTTATTATTCCACCGCGGTTTCGAAGAAGTATTCTCAGTGAGTTACACCCTTCACCCGGTTGTCAGCCGCATAAACGCCCTGGCCAGAAATTATGTATGGTGGCCGGCCCTCGACAAGGATGTATAACAGTTGATTGGAAGCTGTGAAGCCGGCCGAACTACTCAGAAGAATGCTTCTCTTGTTTCACTGATTCTTTGGAGATGGTCGGATAAGCCTAGGGAGCATGTTCACATAGCCTATTTTGGTCCAACGGAGAAAAAGTAAGTTAATTACTTATCGATGCCTATTCGATGTCGATTGAAGTTCATCCAGCAACAACCGCAACAACAGAAACCACCGTTTCGTGTTTACGAAAGTTTCCGCAGAGTTCTAAATCCTCAAACTATCGTATTTGACAATGGAAACAGCCTTACCAGCTAGAAATTTCAGACGTTTCTAACACACGGCGAGACCGGACAAATGTTGAGAGCCTCGGCGGTTGTGTAGTTTGCTTGTATGGTGCTTCAAGGCCGAAACGAGTTGGAGACGGCCACTTAGGCGCGAAAGGAGATTTTTCAACTTTTCCACAAAATGTTAAAATTCAAATTACGGCAAAATATAAAGAGTTTATAGAGTATAATAACTGTCTTGCACTGAGAAAAATCGGCTTTACCTAAAAATTGTTCATGTTTGCACCTTCGTGGAAAAAAATGCGCTGCATTTTTTCCATGTCATCATGTTGGCTTCCGTTATCAATTTTGCGTTCTCAAAATGCCTCTGTCGGAATCTTCATGGTGGAGTACATATTTCCGTCATGCAGAAACGCTCAACTTCATGTGGTTTGGGGGACATAATTAAATCTGTAATTTTCGACCACTTTGCGTTCGCATAGCATTGTACACTAGATACCATAGTTATAACGAAAGCTGTCACCACGTTCGTGGGTTAGTTATACGTCTGAATTATATGTTAAGCCTGTTTCCTTGATGGTATTCTTGTCATAAGACGATCTACGTTATCACGCGGTTGTCTCTCTCTACGGTATGGTGTAAACATGGGTAACACTTCTCACTTTATCATTAACAACGTGCGTATTGTTTTGTGAATAGCTGATTGACTATGCCTGAATGTGGCTTGCCGTGTGTACGCGAGTCAACGCTGACTTATCTGACGACCAATGTTCAGATTTGACGCTCGTTAGTTTTCCGACGAAAACATTGATTCTCACTCATACCATCCCAGCCACAACCCTTCAATCTTCGTATCATCGACGCTTATGATTCCGATGACTGTTGGTCTATGTTTTATCGGCTGCGGACCTCACTGATGGTATGTTTTCTAATTTTTTACCCGCATTGAAGAAGATCAAAATAATACATCTTAAACGGTCCAAACACAAGTTTACCCTGATTTCTCCCGTGTTCTCCTTATTAACGTTGATTGTAGCTTAAGTCAACTGAAAGGGGCAGCTACTAGTGTGAACGCAAACAACATGCTTAGTCGTCGATCATAGTTTAAGCCAACTGGACGGAGCAGCCACCGATGTGAACGCAGTGCGGATGAGTCGGAATAACAAATGCGGTTTCGGAGTCCTCGTGATGTGTTGGTCCAGAACAACCCCTTCCGACAATCCCACTGCAGATGCCTAAATTTCAGACGTGAGTCCAGCCGACCCTCGTACTGCGAGGACTGCTTCTACTAGTGGACACCCGCACTGCGAAGCACTATTGTGTCTTTATGTAAGCAGCTGTCTTCCCCTTCTGAGAATTTATGGCTGGATTTTTATTGGTTAGGTCGGTACATCAGAAGGTTCTTCCTGATGTTGGCTGGGAGGACCTTCTAGAAAAATGCTTTGGGCTTCATTTATCAAGCTCTTTAGCGGTCTGCTCCTCATAGTGTCGCCGGAAGGAAGCCGCGGTTCGAAAACAAACGGCGGAGTGGACTTTATTTTGAGCTTAAGGCTGCTGGCGGTAATCTGTCGACTGAAGGGGGAATTTATTAAACGTCGCATTTCTCGATAGGTTCCGTATTACACTTGAATATCTAGAACTCAAGCCTCAGCAACAGTATGGAAGGTCCCTGTCTGGTGGGTTTGGTATTAGGTTGGCGTAACGTTCTGGCTGAAAGTTACGCTGGCCTATCCATCTTCTCTTCCAGTCCGAAGTGGTGCTTGGTGTGAGTGAATTGCATGAAGTGTAGGAGTGCCAAACACATCCCTATCGTTGTGAAGTTGGCGTACATTTTTTCCAACATGGTTACTGACGCATGGGCGAGGCTGTTGGATTCTGCAACGTTGGCTGAGCAGAGAGTTTGCTACTGTTCCCCGACCGACCTCTTAGTAGACAGACACTTCAGCCCTCGGCGTGGTCGTCATCTTGTAAGACAGATCCAGGTGACAGGCAGAGTTTACATGAAGACATGAAACGATGGTACTAAAGTAAGTAAAACGGCAGCCATACAGAAAATACTTGTACATATACTTGTGTATTTGTGAACTGACACCGTTTATCCAAGGCTTTTGGGGCACCTGAGTAATGTGACGAACTGTCCCACCTTGTGTGATGTTTATGTATACAACTAATTTCGGTGATTCACCGTCCAGCTTTTCATAGCCTGTTGCCGCCACGCGCCAAAATTCGCCCACACACTCTTCACGAGTTTAGTTTCCAGTTCCTTTGGTATGCCTCGCATGTACCGCATCAAGGAGCCTAGGGCTACCTTCATTTTAGGTAGAGTTAGTTTGGCAGTCACATCCACCGGTATTTCTCGAACCCTTCAAGATGGAAGCTCCGGCATAAGCACAACAACAATGGTTAGTAAGCTGACGCTTAGGATTTCCGATTATGCCCAACTTGTTATTGATCTTACGGCCTAACTGGATCCTGAAACAATATTTTCTACTCAACTCCTACTCACAATATCCGCTATACTCTCAAGTGAACTTGGATCAACCTCGGGTATCCCTCTAGTCAGTAGCTGCTTTATCAACTTAACTACATAATCATGTGTGTCCAGTATCATCTGCATCTTCGGGGTTCGTGTCTTCTTGTGGCTGAATGGATGACTGGTGGTGGTGGGAGGCAGCGATTAGTGAAGGCTTCCAACCTCGATGTCTTGAATAGCGAAGCCGGATACGACAGTGTTGAAATACAAAAAAACAAGTGATACAGCTGAAATAAGATAGAAGAGGATGATAGAAATGAGAACTAAAGAGGGAAACGGGGTTGACAAAAACTGCGAAATCGGAATGAGTGCTTCATAGACGCTGGCTAAGAAAATATCTTTAACGATGAAACAGTCTCCAGCGGTTCGCCTCAAGTATGAGAGGATGGTATTCAGGCCGTCTGTCCTGACCATGTCACGCGGCGTTTTGTAAAAGTCGTCCGGCAGTTGAATGCGCATGGAGATGTGCGTTAACTTACCTCTGAGGAGAGACCTGTAATTAAATGCATTCAGCTCCATGCGATACAGATCTTGAGGTCTGGTTTTTAGCCTACAGATGACCAGCGCTTGGAGTAGCAATTTGCTCTTGTGAAGAGAACGAAATTAAGTGGAAGTTTTTTTCTCGAGGTACAATTGTACAAGTTACTACAGAAAACGTTGGGACGGGATGGACCGAAGTGACAATCAAATCGTCTGAACAGCACTACAACATTATCAGCTGTTTTGCATTTGTGCTGACGAAGAAAGCATTTAAGATGATAATTAGACAGAATTCCATAAACTCTTTTCAACGAAAGCCATCGGAAGATGAAAGCCCTTCAGGCATACAGTAACACTGCTAAAGGTAGCTGCGTGTGTTGGGCCTGTGACAACGGCCGCATTTTCAACAAGAACATAGTGACTATGCACTCTATCTTTATTTATTTCCATCTTGTTGGTAGCAGTTGTGAGCCTCTCTCGCAAAAAGTGGAAAAGCCACTGGAATTGCGCGCACAATAAACTGCTCTTCCGATGAGCTTTAATTTCGATGTGTTACTGAGCTTTAATATCGTCTGCTTGTCAAGACTTATCCCCACGCAGTTTACCCATCTTTATTCTTCAGTGTTCAACTTTGGTTTATGCGCACTTAAGTTTCGCTTCATCTCATACCTCCACCATTATTATAATTGTTGTAATTGGTCGTGTTCATGTGGATCGATTTAATCGGACTTCGAAAATGTGATGGATCCAACATCATGGTTTGTTGTTTTTCCTTTCACCCGGTTTTTCAAAATTTTCTTGTTTATGTCACCCTACTATAAAGAAGCCCGTCTCTACGACCGTCTCCCCTCTTAGCTCTGAATGAGTTGCCCAATGTGCTTGGAATTTTTGAAGACCAGCTGCTTTACAAACACGACAATTCAGGATCCAGCCCGTCGATTGACGTTGAGGGTGTAGCGTTTGGTACAGCATTTTGTACTGCTTAATCGCTGCGTGTAATCGGCAGAACGTAAATATCTCCGTTATTTTTCAATTAAAAAAAATTCATACCCATGAAAGTTGCTGAAAATTTGTGATATGTTGCAGAAAGTAAAGTCTTGAAAATCTGTTCCCCAGAGATTTCTTTGTTTCGATCTTCCGAAGACGTAAACAAGAAATGTGCGGTTGTTCAATGGCACAAGGATTAATTTAAAAATGACGCAGAGTGGCATTCTACGTTATTTTGGAAATGTGGATGTAAAATATAAGGAAAATCGACGTCATAGAAGTGGAAATACATGCTTTTATTTAGATTTCCGCGTGATTAAACAGGAGAGCGTGACTATAGTTTCGACAATGGAACTGTTGGTGAAACATGAGTACTAAGCTTTTCATAATATTACAAACGTGAGAGACGCCTATAACCTATTTCAATTCACTACGTGAGAGACGCCTATAACCTATTTCAATTCACTACGCTTCAGTACTCGTTGGTACCACTTTTGTTAACTTTCACGTGAAATCAGGATGTACGCTGAAATGGAAGTAAAGTGATCTGCTGAAAGAGTGACAGCTAAGAAAACTGCCAGCTGGAAAGGCTACAATATTTGTAACGGCAATTTGTATTTCGTCGTCATGGTGCTTCAAGGCCGAAGCGAGTTGAAAACGGCCATTCAGGCGCGAAAAAAGATTTTTCAAATATTTCCTGAAATGTTAAAAAGCATAGTACGGGACAAATATATATACCTTATCGAGCACAGCAGTTGCGTTGCAATGAGAAAAATCTTCTACACCTAAAAATTGTCCACATTTGCACTTCTGTTGGAAAAAATGTGTTCACATTTTTTGGGACAAAAACTTAATGTTCAGTTCAGTTCAGTTCAGTTCCCAGGACTGAGCGGCTTCAGTCAGAAATTGTCCAGTTTCTTGCACCGGTGAGCTTCTGAGGGCACCCAGTGCTGCGACAATAATGGGAAGAAATTCTTCACTTCCCTGCCCAAATGGCAGGCCCCATGTGGTCCCCTAGGGGACCTCAGGGGGCTTTTGGGGGCTGGCGGGGGGCAAAAATGGGGTTTGACCGATGGGCCCCACGTGGGACCCATGGGGGCAAAATGGGGCTGGCTGTAAAAGCGTTTTCTGCTCGAAAGCTGAGCTACGAACCCGATTTCTCTCGACTACTACGCACTATTCTTTTAGTCCTCCTCATAGAATTACTCCGTCGCATACGCATTGGTCCCTATTCTACTATACGACCCGCCAATGCAAAACTACAAGCGACTATGAACGACTGGTTGTGAATGCGTGCATATTTATTGTCAATCATGGCCAATGTACAACATGGTTTTTCAGACAATAACACTGGTTTCTTCCCATACAAACAGTTGACAACGTAGATCATATCTTCGTTCACTGTTTTTCGTTGTCCATACGGATTTTCTGTCTTCGAAGAGTATCTGCGAGATAACGGATAAGATATTATGAGTGAGGACGTAAGTGAAACACCTTAACATGAAGTAGCTGTTTATGTTGATAAAAATATATGAACAAACAGTCGTAATGTTTGCGCAACAAGCGATGCCTAATGTTCGGGGGGTAACTTATGGTTGATGTGCCACACTGGACATAACACAAATAACAGATGAATACAGTTTGCAAATAGAAGGACACAGCCATCTATGACAATGTCTTACCTTATTTGCTGACTTATAATTTTGGCCCACGTATTCCACCCAGCTGGAATGAGTCGGAAAAGACATGATGACAGTTAACACCGCGGTACACATTATTTTGAAGTACATTTCGTAATCGTTCTTAAGTTAAGTCTTCACTTGTCTGGTATAAATGGATAGGCGGCAAACAACGCTGTAAGCAACCGTAGAAATATGTGTATAATTACATGCGAAGGTACAAAGACATTTAGATAGATGTGTACAATTGTTTTCTGGCATTGTTATATAAGAAACAGTCAAACGACATCGGTTTTCATTCTGAGTTTTCTTCCACCAGCGCGGTCTCGCGCGTTATGTAACCACTTTCTGATCTCCCACTCGATTTCTTTATCCGTTGCTCCAGCATAAATGAGAGTTATATACCGCATCTGAAAATAAGTAGTCAGTGTATGAAGAGTTTTATTACCTGTGCATCTTCGAGTTATTGTTCACACAAATTGAGTTCGCTAATTGAGTTTACTGTTCGTAAACTAACGGGGACAATTCCTCTAGACGTTGTAGGTGTTTGGGCTTTCGTTGACTGTATTTTGTCACTTAACGCACTCAAGGCTGCTTCAACATGTTTGAGACGCTTCTCCAACGCAGCCATAGCGTCTAGAGGTGTATTTTTGAAGTAATGGTGAATCCTACCAGCAATTCTTTTAATTGATGCTTGTCATGCAGCCTCGTGGTTATGTGCCTGAGTTCCACTACAGGACATAACCGGCAAAGGTTGTGCAAGCGTCACGTGCTTAGGAGAACTATAAAGATTAAAGAGTGAACATTACAAAACACAGTCTACGTCATAGGTGTGGAAACCATACGTTTCAGCACTGGTTCCGGGGGTGCTGGTGCCGCACATTCGGAAGCAGAAAAAGACCTCTCATGTGTGTTCCCAGATACATGAACGGTATAGCACTCATCCTGTTCATCTTCAGAGGAGGTCAATCGAACAGGAATCCTAGTGTTAATGAAAAGCTTCCGCGCAGGAATCTTGAATATATTAGTATGTAATGTCACTGTTACCTGTCTGCAGCATGACGTTAACTTCATCGATGACGGTAGCCGGTGGTAGAGGTATGGCGTTCAGCAACATTCGCCTGTAAATGCTTCTGTCTTTGACTGCCGGCCATTTCACGGAAGTTTCTAATACCATCCAATCACCGCAAACGGTAGCGATAGAGTCGTCTAATTTGAACTGTACTGTGAGGTACATCTGGAAAAGAAAACATACCAACAATGTGTTGATTACGCTGTCCCGTTTGCGTGCATTCAATGAATACGGGATATCTAAGAGAACGAGTGTGACGGTTCATTTTTATTTATTAAAACTGTACAAAATGAGTACCAAAACATTACAATCTTTATGGTGGATACAAAAACACTTACAAATGATACTGCTGTTTGGGTCACGAACGCATGTCATCAAGAAGCGCAAAAATGACTCAAACGGGAAGCAAAAGAATTCATCAAGAGGTCCATGATACAACGCGTCGTCCACCAAATGAATTAAACTATGCACATTGTAAACAATTTCATGTTGACCGTAAATTACTGCAAACCGTCTTATGAAAATGACCAGCAACTGTTTCACAAAAGAAGCAGCTGTGTACCAGTAAAGGATGACATACAATGTATATGCTGTGCTGTCCTGTTCGGGCTACCACACTTAGGAAATGTCACTCTGCGCGCTATTATCACACCACGCTGACTGCATTGGTCACAACCAGAGTAGCCAGGGTGGCCTCTACATTGCTTCA